>JABUQX010014067.1:0-10000 GCA_015478945.1 Trachelipus rathkii
TTACCCTCTGTAAAGCCTCAATCTATGAACAATAACATACTTAACACACAACAACCAGCGAACATACACAGCTATCTTAACACTTAAGCAACAAAGTTCACATGAAGGGGAAGTAAAACAAGTTTTCATTTTTATAAACATATATTTTCAATTGTAGAAGTGTTAATAAATACATAAAAATATAAATACATAAAAAACATAAGTTTATTTTAAATATATTAATTCATCTATCGAGCGACCATAGGATTCAAGTTGGGTAAGTTCTATATATCTCTCTAAAGATTCAACACCCTTTTGAAAGGATGTAAGTTTAAATGCCTTCAGCAACACTAAACCATTTTTCGGCATATTTTGATTCAGCAGAACTCATTCTCTCATACAAGAGAGAAGTAAACTCTTCCAGGCTGATAGTTATTAAAGCATTCCTGTATACTGCATTATACGGGAAACCGCATGTTTCGGTGTAAATATCATAGATTACACCATGTGCTAAAAGTATTAAGTCCTCAAGTACGTCAACATCGTAAGATGCGATTTTAATTCGTTTTTTATTTTAAGCAATGCTGTTATATATTTTTCAGATGTTCGAACTGTGAAACCTAGACACGTATGTCTGAAGGTCACACAATCGAAGGGTTTCCAGTAAGTTGCGTACATCAAGGGTTTTTAATATCGTCACACGACGAGAACACAACGTCTATTCATTAGAACCTCCCACGTTATCTTTCCAGTTAGATATTTTACTGCTAGTCGATAACCAGATGACACACAATTATCCTCTATCCATCCTGCTGCAATATTGATATTCTTGATGAACTCTTCAACTGAATAAAGGTCTATTTTTTGAACCTCTGGATGGAATACAATGCAATGTATGGTATATTCGTTTTACGAAAAAAATTAAATGACACATCGTTGGGCAATAACGAAGCTCCTTGTGAAGATATCAACACAGGTGTAGAGAATGCGAGGAGATGTCCTCGTACCAGCACAGCGAAAAATGGCCTACTGACGGAAATCGTATGTGAAACATCCTTAAAGGTAATGAGATTCTCTTTTTCAACCAATCAGAAGAAATAAACAAGAATGAAGCACGAACGAACCATATCAGTTTCAAAGGGTATAATATTCTCGTTAGACAACAACAACAACAACAACAACAAACAACAATAATATAGCACAAAATAAGTTCTTTATATACTAACGAACGAATATATGCTACGTAAATTGTTTTTCACATTAAAAAGCTAACATAGCATGACGAACTAAGAATATATTGTACAATGGCAAAACCTGACACACCTTACGCACGAATAAACAGTCTACATTAACAAAGTTCCACAACTTTTAACGCAGCAAAGTACTAGCATATAGCGTCAAACGTACCTATTCATATTTTCCCAGCATATCTCTAACAATTACGTAATTTACATTAACAAGTTAATATTTAACAAAAATTTTATCATAACCTTGTCTAATTATCATATCGATCATTGAATAACTGTAACATAACAATTTTAACCAACATAACATAAAATAAGTTCTTTGAATAAAATACATTAAAAGTGTAATAAGTTTACTGATTTTAAAGCAGTAAAATCAGTAAGTGCGTAAATCAAACCACAACCACCATCCCCACCCCTCTCCATGACTTTTGATATATTGATTATTGATCATGTCACATTTCGAGTAATCATTTTGGAAAAACATAACACAAAAATAGTTCTTTATATACTAACCACATCGAAATATGCTACGTAACAACGTTTTTTACATTAATATAAGCTAGACATACTAGCCTAAACTAAGAGATATAATTAAACGAAACAACCTAACACCGACACTATGTACGAATAGAACTACTAACATTAACAAACTCCCGCGTTTAACACAGTAAACTACATAACACTTCATACAAAACGTCACCTATTCTACACCCACTTTTTTCAAGCATATTCTAACATAATCAATGTTAATTTTTACATTAACATCGTAATATTTAACAAAATTTTGTCATAACCTTGTCTTATCATACTGACAAACAAATATATGCTAAGGTAAAATTTTTTACATAACTTCGTATATTTAACAAAAATTCATCATACCTCTGGTCTAAATATCATAATCCCAAACGATTAATTGCAAACATAACAAAGTTTTAGCCAAACAACATAACAATCACAAAATTTTACCTCCCTGAATACATATAAGTCTTAGATTGATAATTTAATCACAATATAGTTTTTAACTGATTTTAAGCAGTAAATCAGTAAATCGTACCATCATCCAACCACCCTGCAGTCCCTACCATCCATCCGCTATGATCTATCGACCTATTGATTCAGATCATATTTCGAGTATTATTTTGGATCAGCAACAGGTAAGACGTATTATCTAAAAAATCCTTATCAAAGTGACCAATCTATCAAAGATCCCAGCATCTTGAACTATGATTGAACCTAATCTCATCAAAAGTGTCACTCGTCTCGAGTATTACATCATTGAAATATAATAACGCAGACACTAATTAGCGAAAATTCTCGGGCAAAAACCTGAATTACTTAACAAAACTTAACCTCAGGCTCACGTTTCTAACAGCTATCGTCGGTAACACAGTATATCTCTACAAAACTCATCTTTTCTCTAACAATAGTGTTTAATTTCACCCTGTCATTAGTATAAATTATAACATAATGTACCTCTTACGACTAACAGGTTTCATTAACCAAGAGTATATAAAGCAACACACCACCTCCGAGAGAAAACCCAAGGGGATGAGCCATTGAAAAGGGTGTGAATGTTCGAACTGTGAAACCTATGCACGTACGCATGAAGCGGGTTTTGGGCCTCAACCCGAAGGGCTTGAAGCCTTACCTCTCCTTCGGAGGGGTAATGCCCGCTTACACCCTCCAAAGGAGGGGTAAAGCCTCAGCCCTTCGGGCTGAGGCCAAAAACCCCTTACACCCCTTCGGGGTGATCCTCACCTCTCAGGATTCCACGCCTTTCATGGGTCATCCCGCTTGGGTTTCTCTCGAGAGGTGTGTGTTGCTTTAGATACTGCTTTGTTAAATGAACTGTTTATTCGTAAGTTAGGTACATTATGTTAAATATTTACTTATGAACAGGGTGAAATCTAACCTGATTTTGGTAGAGAAATGATGAAGTTTTGTAAGAATTTAAGCTGTGTTACTGACCGATGATGTGGTTAGAAACGTGAGCCTAGGTTAATTTTTTTTGTTGAGTAATGTTAGGTTTGCCCGAGAATTTTGCTAATGTCTACGTTTATTCATATTCAAATGATGTATACTCGAGACGAATGACACTTTGATGAGAGTGTCATTCATAGTTCAAGATGCTGGTATCTTTGATAGATTGTGTCACTTTGTTAACGATTTTGGTGTTAGATAATACGTCTTTACCTGTTGCTAATCCAAAATGATCCTCGAAATATGACCTGAATCAATAGGTTCGATAGATCATAGGCGGATGGATGGGTAGGGGACTGCAGGGATGGTTTGATTAGCTGAATTACTGATTTACTGCTTTTAAAATCAGTAACTATTACGCTTTACACTGTGATTTTTTATTCAAAGAACTTAATTTTTATGTTATGTTGTCAGATTAAAATTTTGTTATTTTTATGTTATGTTTAGTTAAAACTTTATGTTGGCAATTATTCGTTGGGAATTTGAAATTTAGACGAGGTTATGATGAATTTTTGTTATATACGAAGTTGATGTAAAAATTTGTTACGTTAGCATATAATTTGTTGTCAGTATGATGCTTGGACATGTTATGCTAAATGTTTTGTTAAATATTACGATGTTATGTAAAATTAACATTGATATGTTTAGAGATATGCTTGAAAAAAGTGTGAATAGTACGTTTGGGATGAAAGTGTCTATGGTAGTTTTACTGTTGTTTAAGCGCGGAGTTTGTTAATGTTAGCTAGTTTATTCGTACATATGGTGTGTTAGGTTGTCGTTGTACTTTATATTCTTAGTTTAGGCTATTATGTTAGCTTTTATTAATGTAAAAACGTTGTTTCGTACATATATTCGATGGTTAGTATAAATTCAGAGAACTTATTTTTGTTGTTTATGGTTTATCCAAATGATACTCGAAATGTGACATGCATCAATAGATCAATAGATCAAAAGGTCATGGAGGGAGGTGGGGGAGGGTTGGGTGGTTTGATTCTACGATTTACTGATTTACTGCTTTTAAAAAATCAGTAAACTATTACAATTCACTATGATATTTTATTCCAAAGAACCTTATTTTATGTATGTTTTGGTTAAAACTTTGTTATCGTTTACAGTTATTCTTGGGTCTGTATGATAATTAGACAAGGTTATGATATTTTTGTTAATATTACTGTCAATGTAAAATTAACGTTAATTTGGTAGAGATATGTTTGAAAAGCATTAATAGGTTACGTTTTGTAAGAAATGTTATGTTAGTTATTTTACTGGCGTTAAGTGTGGAACTTTGTTTAATGTTAGTAGTTTATTAGTACGTATGTTGTGTTGTCAGGTTTTGCCATTTTACAATATATTCTTAGTTCTGGTCATGTATGTTAGCTTTAATTAATGTGGAAAACCAATGTTACGTTAGCAAATATTCGTTGTTAGTATATAAAGAACTTATTTTGTACTACGTTATTGTTGTTATTGTTGTTCGTTGTTGTGTTGTTGTTGGTGTGTTGTTGTTGTTGTTGTTGTGTTGTGTTGTTGTTGTTGTGTTGTGTGTTGTTGTCTAACGAGAATATATCCCCTTTTGAACTGATATGGTTCGTTCGTGCTTCGTATCTTGTTTACTTTCTTCTGATTGGTTTTAAAGAAAGAATCTCATTACATTTAAGGGCTGTTTACACATACGATTTCCGTCAATAGGACATTTTTCGCTGTGCTGGTACAATGACATCTCCCTGCATCTCTAACCGTGTCTGATTTCTACGAGGAGCTTCGTTATTCCCACCGATGTGTCATTTATATTTATTCCGTCACCATGATGGATACGATAATCTGCTTGTATTCCATCCAGAGGTTCAAATAATAGACCTTATTCATTTGTGTTGAAGAGTTCATCCAGATTATCAATATTGCGCCGGATGGATAGAGGATAAATGTGTGTCATCTGATATTTGAATACAGTGAAATATCTAACTGGAAGACAACGTGAGAGGGTTCTAATAGAATAGACGTGTGTTCTCGTCGTGTGACGATTTAAAAACCTTGATGTACGCACTACTGAACCCTTTCGATTGTGTTTACTTCAGACATACATCTTCTAGGTTTTCACGTTCGAACATCTGAAAATATTACAGCATTGCTTAAATAAAAAACGAATTAACATCGCATCTTAACGGTGTTTTAACTATGTTGACATACTTGAGGACTTAATCTTATAGCACATGGTGTAATCTATGATATTTAACACCGAAACATATGATTTCCTTATATACAGTATACAGGAGGATTAATAATCTATCAGCTTGGATTGAATTTACTTCTCTCTTGTTATAGAGAATGAGTTGCTGTTTGAATCGAAATATGCCGAAAAATGGTTTAGTTTTGCTGAAGGAATTTATACTTACATCCTTTCAAAGGGTGTTTGAATCTTTAGAGAGATATATAATGAACTTACCCAACTTGAATCCCATGTTCTCTTGATTAGATGATATTAATATATTTAAAATAAACTTATGTTTTTTATGTATTTATATGTTTTTATGTATTTATATAACGCTGTTTTCAATGAAATTATATGTTTAAAAATGAAACCTTGGTTTTTAACTTCCCTCGTATGGTTCGCTTATTGACTAAGTTTGTTAATGATAGCTGTTTTACTTCGTCTGGTTGTTGTGTGTTAAGTATGTTATGTTCATAGTTTAGCTTACAGAGGATAAACCTTTACGTTGTTTGTCTTCACCCATTAGTATTATGATAGTTTAGGTAATTATGCTAAAGATTTTGTTTAATATACTATGTTAATATAAAATTAACATTGTCATGTTGATGATATGTTTGATAAAAAGAATGGATTATGTTTTTTGTGAGCCTTTGTTAGTTACTTTACTGAATGATAATTTGGAACATTGTTAATGTTAGCAGTTTATCTTGCTTAGATTGTGTCAGGTTTGGTCGTTGTATAATTATAGATTCTTAGTTCTAGCAATGTTATGTTGGCTTTATTAATGTGAAAACTTGTTACATTAGCATATATTCGCTGGCTGTATGATAATTACACTAGGTTATGGTAATTTTTTTGTTAAATATTACACTGTTAATGTAAATTAACATTGTTATGTTAGAGCTATGCTTGATCATGTGTGGAAATAGTTACGTTTTTGTATGTTATGTTTAGTTACTTTACTGGTGTTAAAGTGTGGAAACTTTGTTTTAATGTTAACAGTTTATTCGTGTGTAATTTGTTGTTTAGGTTTGTCTTTGTACATTATTTTCTTTAGTTATGTTACGCATTTAGCTTTTATTGATTGGAAACTTTCGATTCGTTAGCATACTTTCGCTGCTCTGTATGATAATTAGCCCTGTTGTGAATACTTTTAGTTATATTCGCATGTTTAATGTAAATTTTATCATTGTTAATGTTGAGATATGCATGAACAAAGTGTGAGTAGGTACGTTTTTTTATGCTGTGGTTGGTTCTTAATGTTGTTAAGTGTGAACTTTGTTAACGTTAAAGTTTATTCATGTTTAAGGCGTGTCAGGTTTTTGTCATTATGTATTATATTCATAGTTCAGATGAGGCTAAGTAAGCTTTATTAAAGTAACAACTTTGTTACCGATAGCAATATATTCGTTGATCTTTGTATAAAGAAATTTATTTTATTTATTTTACCAAAAATGATACTAAAATGTGACTTGAATCGATAGATCAATAGATCAATAGATCATGGATGATGTGGGCAGTGTGGTATGGCGTTTGATTTACTGATTTACTCATTTAGGGTATGTAAAACATGATAATTTTTAGTAAAAATATGACTGAATCTAATAATCAATAGATCACGATTGGACAGGAGGGTGTTGGATTGGTGGTTTGATTTACTGATACTGATTTAGGGTGTAAAACATGATAATTTAGTAAAAAATTTGACTTGAATCAATAGACAATAGATCAATAGATCAATATGTCACGATTGGCAAGGAGGTGGTTGGATGGTGGTTTGATTTGCTGATTTCTGATTGAAGGGTATGTAAACATGATAATTTTAGTAAAAATGACTTGAATCAATAGATAAATAGATCAATAGATCAATGAATCAATTGGACAGCAGGGTGGCTGGATGGTGGTTTGATTTACCCTGATTTACTGCTTTAGGGTAATGTAAAAACGTAATTTGTAAGTTTTAAACATAAAAAGAATAAGAAATTTTATTATTTATTTATTTTTTATTTTTTTTTCTTGATGTTCTGAAACCATTATTTTTCGAAATCTACAGACCCAATATACATATATAAACGACACAATATTGTATCATTACACAAATATTAATTAACTCGGCACCGGACCGGAGCCATCACGGTGCAGCTGTCACTCCTACTCCTTGAGTCAGACTCCTTCTCTTCTTTCCTTCTTTATTATCTTTCATCCTTCTTCCTTCCTCCTTCGGACTCTGTTTTGCACTCTGTGCTCTTTTCAGTCTGGACCCCCTAATGGGGGGTCCTAGACACCCTATACGGAACTTATAACCCGAATATTCGAGCTCTACGGGCTCGTTAACCGCTATAAGGACACCGCATTGTTGTTATAAGACTGTTTATTAACTCGGCACCGCCCGTGGCTCAGCACCGTGCGGAGCCAATCCTCAGAATCAATACAAAGCTATTTCTAGAATTCAACTCTGAATCCTCTCACCAACTTTCGTCATTACGAACACTTTGATTTTTTATTGGGGGTGGGGTCCCCCTGGGACCCAGTGGGACGTAACCTCGTCTACGTCGAGGTTACGCCCCCATCTAACACCCTCCAAATTTTAACCCGATAGATAACTCTTAACCATTGTAGATAATATATCGGAGCCAAGGTTAGCCGGAAGCCGGAGCCGGTGCTAAAAATCATTTTCTAATAATAATTAATAATCATAAAATAAGAAATAAGAAAAAACTTAGAGACTGAACAGATTCTTCCGCTCTGGCTTGGTCAGAGGGGCATGTTTGCGTTTCGGATCCGGAGTCGGAGCCGGAGTCGGAGTCGGAGTCGGAGTCGGAGCCGAAGTCGGAGTGCGTAAAAAAACGATTCCTTACGGAATGCGTTTTTCGACTTCAGATTCGATTCCCTTCGGAATCGAATCTTCGACGTAATAATTAATAATAAAATAATATATAATATAATCAATATAATAATAATATAATAATAATAATAAAATAATAATACATAATATAATAATAATAATATGTGGTGTGTGTGCGCGCGCGCGATAAAAAATAAAAATTAACATGACCAATCAATTATCTTCTTACTAAAAACATGTGTTCTAATCAGTTCTTATCAGCTAACGCTGAATAAGAACGAATCAGTGTCGGCGTCCTTTTGTGCACGACGACCTGTCATCACTACTTTTCAACAGAATATTAATCAGTTTTTTTTCTGTTTCAGACTTTAAATTTGTTGAAATTCAGTACAGCTCACGTACTAACTAAATTTCTATATTAAATAAATTGATATAAATAAATATTTGTATGAATATATTTGCATATTATGTTAGAAGCAATATGTGAATCAGAAAACAGAAAAAGGTGCCCGGTGGAATCGCAAAGCTAGCAAACAACGTTATTCAAATATCCGCGCTTCTTCCGGAGATTTTGTGCATACTTTGTGTCGGAATGGATTCGTAAACGAGAAAGACAAAATTTTCAGTAAGAAGACCATCTACCGAAGGTGAGGCATTTGTTTCAAAGAAAAGATCCCGTTCCACTCTTGGGGCATTTAACAGTGAAACTGATTGTTTTTCGTAAACAGTTAATAGATTTCAGTGGAAAATGCAACCTTAGGTCAGAATCTGTCACTGTTAAGACTGACAAATTTCCCCAAAACAGTATTTGAAATATGTAAGAAAAGAAATGACAGGTGGTCTGTTGATGTACAAAGACGCCTGGCATACTTTGAAGGTGACCTCCATGCAGTTAACTGTGTGCACCATCAATCTTGAAGTGTAAATCTCTGAAACAGGAAAGGTATTTCCAACAAATACAGGTATATTAGTGATCAAAAACAAATGAAGATAAAACTTGGTCGACCTGAAAATGAAACACAAGCAGAAGTGTTTGACTCTTACCTAGAGTAAAATGAAGACAAGCAACATACAGTGATATAATTTCAGTAATGAACCAACGTTTGGAACATACTGAAGGAAAAGCATACAGTCCACGTTACCTGAAATCAAAACTTCTTAAACATTTTTTAGAGAATCAATATTTATGTGAGAAACAAGGCCAAAAGGATGTTGTCGTCCTAAGAGAATCTGTAAGGTCCATATTAAGAGACCATTATGAATACCACCAGAGTCTAGTTGATGAAACGGAAAAGCTACGACTAATTGAACAGTAGAAAAGTTAATTAAAATTGAAATAATGAAGAAAGTAATCGGTTTTGGAAAAAAATTATCCCGAACAGCTGATTTGGATATACAGGAGAGTCTGGAGTACCTTCCCTCCCGTTTAAAATACTGTGGTAGAAAATATTTTCTAGGTACGACGAATTGAAGATAGCTTCCATTGGTCAATGCGTAATGCAGGAGTGTACGCCAAGAACTATCATAAAACCAATGCAAATAGTGCTTTCAGTTTTGGTGTAATACCATACCTGATCCCAGATCCTATTAGATGTTCTGTGTCATCTTGATTTTAGTAGTTCCTACCAAGAAATCAGAAAGTTTTACACAACGCATTAGTAGTTGCTGGTGGAGATCTCATAGAAAAGAGTGAAGATGGGACAATTATTTTTTCTTCGGACAATATTGATCACAGCGTTG
>JABUQX010014067.1:17500-20000 GCA_015478945.1 Trachelipus rathkii
AAAATAACTTATTGTGATTCTGTTGCTGAATCCTATGATGAATGACAGTTAAAGCATTGACATGTATAGCAATTCTCTCCAACATATTCCGTAAAATATGTTTTCAGACGCCTTAATGCGAAAATTCTTTCTACTGTGCGTGATACAGCAATACTGCTAAATATCAGAAGAGTAGCAAGTTAGAAAACCTCCTCTGCACAACTTAGCCAAAAGCGCCATCGCAGCGTTTTTGTTTTCATTTTCTAACAGCCATTACGCTGCCAAGAGACACCCACCTCCTTTTAGGTATCCTCGTGAGTTCTGGATAGCTCTTATAAAAGAGGATGCTTTTCTCAATATGCTTATAAGGTACATTGCACTTTTCTGGTAAAATATACTAAAGTGAAATGATAGTGGTTTCATGCGAGAGAAATCGATCAGTCAACGAAGAAATCAGATCATCAATAAACGGAATAAAAACTGAGATGCGGTAATATGATTCGGGATCTGATGTAGGCACATACAACGATGTTTCTGGAACTTCGTAGTTCTTGGAATTGCTATTTCAATACCTAAGCTGTCGCCTACATTTTTAGCTTGTGTGAATATGTTTTAAACTCTGAGTCTGCATTTTGTCTATCTTTTCGAGAAGTTGAATAATGTCTTCTCTAATGTTTATTGCACTGACAAGTCAAATGCACACTCTGTAATGTTTTGGCACAAGTGTAGTTATTCCAGGAAGTTACTTAAAACGATAATTATTATAAAATTTCAAATTACTGATTAAATTTAACAACAAAGAGCTTTCTTTGATAATTCACCAGGCTATTCTTTTATTTCTTCCCAAGTATTTGCTCAAGAGTCTCTTTAAAAAAAGGAAAACCGCTTCAGCCGATCACAACATCTGGTCCTCGCACCATCTTTGATTCTCTTATTATTGGTTACTAGAAAACTCTTATTTTATCTTCCAGAAGTTTTGTGCGCTTCAGACTTCGATCGAAAAAAGTGCATATTTCAGATATGAATCATAAGTTTCGAATTGTTTGAATTTTAGAAGAGTCTGAGAACATATATTTAAACAGTGTGCTACACAATGGGTATACTGTGTGCATTAGAGCTTTAGGGTATTACTTATTCGAATAACAATTGCACTCCTCGGAATTCCCCTCTCATGGAAGAGGCTCCTTCATATCCTTGGCCCTTCTTTAAATTTTCGAGTTTAAAATAAGATAGCCGAGTTTCTCAAAATTACATTGCCAATGCTTTCCCTGAGACATCATAAACCGGAACAAATGAAAAAAATCCTCTCTTAAAGTAAAAAGAGTATCACCTCCATCACCACCAATCGCCTACCTTACACAAAGTGAAAACTGTTCTGTTTGGGAAATGTCCGTTTGTTCATTACTAATCACTTGAAAAAAAATGTTTTATAAACTTCTTCCACTATTTTCCTGGTATAACGACTAAAGACGTATGATTCCATTCTGTATAATCGAACTCGTATACATTGAATTTTTGGACAATAGAAAGTGGGTCTTCAAAACCTGGTCACCTCATTGCCTCGAAACCTACAGAAGTTTCTAAAATTTCCTCATTTCAGGCTTGAGTTATAATTCAATTACGTCCAGAGTCACTTAACCCTTAATGCAAGACCTGCTGCCAATAAACGTATTAATTTCAATTATTGCTAACAAGTTTTTCCTATTTTCCTCACATTTTTCTTATTTTGAGTGTCCAGTTGTTTGTCTATGCTTTCGATTTTTTTCTGAATAAGAGTTTCAATATTATCTTCGGCTGTAACTGCGCTACGGCGATATTCAGTTTTTTCGTGTTTTCTGAAGGATTGTAAAGCTTTTTTTAAGTTTCAGTATGACTTACTTACAAATATCTCGATCTTTTCGCGACTTCCTTTGCAAGCTTCCTCGATGTTTAGGAACAATACACATGTAGCACAATACACTCCTTTTCTTTTTCAAAGTAAGCTAGCCATCTGAAATTTTGCAACCACTCGAACTGAAAATGTCTGGTGAATTATAGAGTTTCTTCAGAATAAAATTTGTTGTTTTTTTTTTTTTGTGGGCCTCCAAAGGAAATCGCAAACCTCAAAATTTTGGTTATTATTAAGTTTTGTACAGACATACTCTCCTATATCATTGGTAAAGTTAATTGAAGGAGATTGTAAAGCATCTTGTACATTCTTTGAAGTTGAAGGAACAATTGGATGATTTTGATCAGACAATTCTTCTGATTGTGCATTGCTTAAAGAAGAAGTGCAAGTTTCCTGATTTTTTTGTTTTTTTAGATTTGTTTAGGCGGTTCCTTTTTTCTTTTTTTTTTTATTTTTATATATATAATATATATATATATATATATATATATATATATATATATATATAATATATATATATATATATATATGATATATATATATATATATTATATATATATATATATAATAATAATATATATATATAACTATATAAGTATATTATTATATATATATTATATAATATAGTTTGTC
>JABUQX010014068.1:0-10000 GCA_015478945.1 Trachelipus rathkii
GAGGAAGATCCCAATCCGATCTGGTTGAATAAAAGGGTCTGGCCCCAGCCCTGTTCTGTAAAATATATATCAGTATATATATCATATATATATATAATTATATATATATTATATATATATATAATATATATTATATTATATATTATATATATATATATATAATAATAATATATATATATATTTATGAACTAAAATAATAAGTGGTATTCATTTTCAATATATGAAAAAAACAAAAAAAAAAAAAAAATATTACACAAAATAATACCTCAAGACAGCGCGGAATAATAATTAAAGCTGGTCCCAACTCAGGACAATAATCTGATAATCGATTATCTTGAGGATAGAAAAGTTGAGTGGTGTGAGAACACCGTATCCTATAAAAATTAAAAATTTAAGTAAGTAGTACTCACGTAATTTGTATCCAAAGAAAACAAACAAAAAAAACTCTTTCTACTAACTTGAATATGAATCTAAAAACACGTAAGATTTGTAGAATTACTTCTAATGTAGAATTACGTCTAATCACATAAACAATGTGAGGAACCTGTAAGCAGTTTACAAATTACAGCTGAAAAAAAATAACAAAAAACCTTCTTATTCTTTCTGTAGAAGTGAAACTCTACATTTTCCTCCCCACCCGTCGAACTTTGACGGAAAAACGGGGGAGCTGGTAGAACTAAAATAAAAAAAGAAAAGAGAGAAGTGTAATATGTGTAAAAAAAATATTTAAGGCCCATTCTGCTCATATCCCTGAGTGAGATTCTCAAGTATATGTCTAAATTCCTTTCCATCTATATGGTCATTTTTTGTATGCAATACCCCCAAAGTATAAGTGACAAATCTATTGTAAGAGCCTTGTATCAGGTCTGCTTCCTGAAACGTCATTCGTTGTAAGGATTTTGCTAGTGATATTCGGGGTGTCACCTTACTATCAGGAGTATAAAAGGATGACGGAGTTGGGCGTTTAAATGAATATTCAGAAGGAATTGGATCAAAGGGAGACACGTCAGGTGTTTCTCCCTGAATTGCACGTGACTGCTCAAAGGAAGGTCGGAGGCTCTTGAGAGCGGTTTGGTTCGTTTGGTTCAGATCCGAGCAGGAAAGACTCGAATGAACCTCCGGCCTATATCTAACCTCAGATGACCTTACAGGTCTCAAGTATGTCCGTTCTTTTGACGACGTTCCGGCTGAACTTGGACCTGCAAGGGACGTTGTGGTGTTAAGGGTTGTATCGTCATCTTCTATAAGAACCTGACAACGATGAAAACAAAACACTTAATAAAGAATTGAAAATACTTAACAAAGAATTGAAAATACTTAATAAAGAATTGAAAACTTGAAAACACTTCATTCTTCATCTTCAGTTTCCTCTTCCAGATGATCCATCCCACCAGAACATCACGATGAAATGAAAAGATGATCACCATATTCTTTGGTTAATTTCAGTTTTTTCAGGTTAAAATTTCTCAATCAAATAGGAATGATTTTTATTCATATTTTACCTTACAAAAAAATAAAAAAACATAAAAAAATTTATTTATTAAACAAAAGTACAATCATTACAAAACCCAATTTAAACACAAAAACACTTACATGATATACAGATTTTTAGTATTTAATTTATGCCTCTTCTTCAGGTCCTTCTTCTTCCAAGTGTTCTTCCGTAACTGTATGCCTTCTTCGTCTTCTTTCCAAGACACGGGGTTGTACCCAGGGTTGTGTATTTTCTTCTAGAGAAGATCTTTGGCGTGTACGAGAGGCTATAGACCCTGTGAACCTTGATTCATCTAGTCTTTCCTCCTCGCACACCCTTGTAGATAAGGTTGGTGCCCATCGCACTGTTTTCCGTTTTCCAAAAGTAGTTTGAATAGAGGGTGGTGTTTTAATTGGAGACTTGTCCAATTCTAGAAATTCTTTGATTATTGATGCGGTGTGTCCCGATGGGATCTCTGGGATCTCTAATTGAGTAGATGTGGTATCCGATAGTGTGGAAAGTTCCAGTTTAGGTATATCTATTGTAGGTGTGGATGTTTTTCCTAAAGAATCCAAAGGGGCAATGTCGTCGTAAAGATTATGTGCTTGTGGAGAGCCCGTAAAACTGGCTCTGGACGATAAATCCTCCATGGATAACCTTCTAGCCTGTCTTTGAGGCACTGCCAACTGTTCTCTATCTTGAGTTATATTAATAGGAGTATAAGAAATGTAAGTCGGAGTTTCCATTGTATCAGGAGAAATATGCAATCTAGGTGAGTTATTGATTAAAAGATGGTATCACCGGAAATCTGTTCCGTGTTAGGAGTAAAGCAATTCCCCAAATGATATGATAGAGGGTATAATCGCTCACTTTGTTCGTTCTCTAGTCATACTCCTTGTCGTCGATGGAAGATGTGATCACTAACCATACTGGAGTCGGGATCCGGATTTATAGGAATTCGCGTAACAGGATACTTGATTCAGCGTGATATGAGTAGATTAGAGAAATCCGGAGGGTGTGAGGCACAGTCTGGAAATGCCCAAAAACTCTTCTGCCTCTGTCTCGACTCGCATTTCAAAATTTGGTAAGTTATCAGGTGTTGTTTCACTCCGCTCTTCCCCAATCTCCTCCAATCGTTCTTGTACAGGAGCTAAGGGTCGTGTTAACAATTCAATAAAAATTGGCGTTCGTTCTAAATATTTTGGAGGTGAATTCCACCGTTTTATTTGTCGGTGATGAACTCTATATTGTCGTCCGGTGTCTGGAGCCTCGACAATATAAGTTACGTCATTCGAATTTATTTTAATTATTGTCAATGGTCCTTGGTACCTTTCTTTAAATTTGTTCAAGGTGAGGTCTCCTGGCAATTGAACCTTAAGAGCCACCAATTGGCCTAGTGAGTAAGAATGGTACTTTTCATGTCCTTCATCCCAATACTGGGTAAACCTTGTCCAAGGTAATTTTGGATGGACTCCATGAGCATCTCTAAACAAAATTTCTGTAGGTGTTTTTCCCGTTTCTGCATGTTTCAGATGATTATATTTTAAAATTACTTGTGGTAGTATGATATCCCACTGACCGGGATCACTGAGAGAAACTCTTAAATACTGTATTAAAGTCCGGTTCATTCTTTCCACTATACCATTCGATGAAGGGTTATAAGGAGTTGTGTAAATATGATAGATGCCTAAGGAAAGGAGCAAATTTTCAAAAAGAGGTCCCCTAAACTCCCTAGCATTATCCGACATAAGTCTTGATGGAATTACTGGTAAGTACGGTATGATATTTTCTAAAGCCGTTGTAACGGTTGCAGTATGCTTAGTTTTTATTGGCACAGCAGCCACCCATTTACTAAAATGGTCTATAAAAACCAACGCATAGTTATTTCCTTTGTTGGATTTAGGCAATTGTAAAAGATCAATTGCTGTAAGTTCAAATGGATGATAAGTATTAATCTTAATTTTTGGTGGTGCCCAAATGACGTTAGAAATTTTAGCTAGTTGACAAGTGTGACAAGATCTAGTGACATCCTGGCATATCATTCGCAACTTGGGATGCCATATTATATTTTCTATGAGAGCATATAGTTTATTCTGTCCTATATGAACAAATTCAAAATGATTTATTATAACCACCTGTACAACAAAACTAAACGATACCACATAGTGATAATGATTATTACGATTACAGTGGATTATGTGGTCATCCTGAACAAACAAAAAATTTCGGGATCGGCTAAATAATTTTAAGGGTCCCCTAAAGGGTTGATTGTTTCTCAAAGCTCTCATCAACCTTCTCAATAAAGGATCACTTTGCTGACATTCAGTTATGTGAGACATAATGACTTCCACTGAATCCTGTGAATTCAACACCAAAGAAAAATTATGTAAAGTTATAATAGTGTTAGGCAACTTTTCCAGAGTCATCTCCTCCCCACCAGAGTTCTTCAATTCATAAAGAAGATGAAGATTTAATTCCGATAAATCCTCCTCCACCGAAATATCTGGCACTAAATTATAATGAATTACTGGAGGACTCTTAGAATGAGGTTGTAATTGTGGATATGCGATTATTGCTGTAGTAACTGATGTTGGTAACTCCTCTGAGTTCACAGGTTTTAAAAGATTAAAATGTATCCCTCCTCTGCAAAACAAGTAACAGGTTTTCTCCTCTAAATCAGAGGTTGATATCCCAAATTGAAGAGGGTGTTCTTTAGAACTATACACCAGCACTTTTACTTTGTACATCGCTTGCCAAATGCTTGAATACTAATGTGGAATGGAAAAGTTGGCCTGGATATTTTTGATAATTTTATTGTTTGAAGGGTTTGTTTTTCACTTTGCCTGTTTGCAAATGATAGTCCCTTTTTCGAGATCTATTAATTCGTCTATTGTTTACACGTCAGCGCTATATGTTGAACTTACATTATTGTAAAATACTGGTGAAAAAACATTGAAGAAAGTGTGATATCCCCTCCTCCAAGGCAACGATGTTTATTAATCCATCTGGAATTTCTGGGATATTACTTCTTATAATTGTTTTTCAGATTTAAATTTCATAAGGATAGTGAGACAAAAAGTCTGCCACTTATATTTCTGTTTACCCGGTAAATCAGTGAAGCTCATATCGTAATTCGGTCATTTAATTCCTTCCAGAGTTCGGCGCAACTCGGTGGTTTACAAGTGGCTATGTTTTGCAAGAATTGATGGATAGGTTTGTGATTCTGTGTATATTCTGACTTAATCTTATATAAAACGGTTTAAATGACCTGTACCGGCCCAACGAAAATGGCAGCAACTCCCTTCAAGTAGCTGCTATACCCCTACTTTTGAGTCCTTTGAAAATACTTGTCGAGACTGTATGCTATAGGCTTTTTTCTTCATTGATCTCCTGAAACCTGACTAAGACAGGCTCCTGCACCTATTCCCGATGCATCTGTATAAAGTAATAGTGGTTGTGCTTTTTCTGTACGATCCGGATAGGTTAATAAGGGTGGTTTAGTTAAGAGTTGTTTTAATTTGTCAAAAGCTTGTTGACATTCGTCCGTCCAAGGGATCGTTGATTTACATTTTAATAGGTCAAACAGGGGTTTTGCAATCACTGAACAGTTCGGTATATGCCGGCGATAAAAATTAACTAGTCCCATAAACTGTCGAACTCTTCTAACTGTTGTTGGTGCTTTGAAATCTTTAATTCCTTTAAGATTCTTTTCTAAGGGAATCATCCCCTTACTTGAAATAACATGTCCCAAGAAGTTTACCTCTCGTTTTAACAAATACGTTTTTGAAGGTTTTAGTTTGAAACCGTTGTCTGTGAATGCTATAAGAACCTTTTCTAATACTGCCAAATGTTCCGCGAAGGTTTTAGTGATGATAAGCACATCGTCCAGATAAACCCTGACTTCTTCCGGTGAAAGATGACTTAATATTAAGTGCATGGCTCTCTGGAACGTGGCGGGTCCATTTTTTACACGCCAAAGGGCATTCTGAGAAATTCCCAATGGGATAATGGGGTTGAGAAAGCAGTCTTCTCGATGCTGTCCTCCGCCATTTCAACCTGATAGTACCCCTTTATAAGATCGATAGTCGTAAAGTATTGCTTGCCTTGAAGGCTAAAAAGGGTATCTGTCAGATTAGGAATGGGAAAGGAATCCCCCTTTGTGACAGAATTTAGTTTTCGATAATCTATGCATAGCCGCATAGCCCCATCGGGTTTTCTGATGGGTACTACTGGTGCTGAGTATGGAGAAAAAGATTGCCTGATGATGCCTTCCGCTTCAAGTTTTCTGCACACTTCCTCCACTTCATACAAAATAGGACCTTGAAGTCTTCGAACAGGTTCACATATAGGAGTATCTATATAAGTTTCGATTGAGTGTTTCAGAACTGAGGTACACCCTACATCTGTATCTCCGAGACTTAAAGCAGTGGGATATTGAAGTAAGAGTTGAATTAATTGATCTTTTTGCTCCCGAGTCAGATCCGTTGAATCAAGCTGAAAAGCCTCCTCGAGATTAACAGATGTCCATTCCTGGTATGTGCTTTGAGGTTTTTGGGTAATTTCGACCATGTTTACGGGCACTGATTTTATAGGATGGATAGGATGGATAGAAAGTACTGAAAATGACCCTAATGGGTAACCTGATTTCAGCTTAATTATATTATTAGAAAGATTATAACAAGGCAGCACTACTGGAGTGTCAAATGTACAAGATATGACCGCATGGTCCATCACAAAGTGATTTTTATCATTCGGAGTAAATAATAGTAATGTTTCGCTAGACAAATCTCGATTTCTTAAGACCTCTTCTGGTTTTATAGCCACTTTAACTCCTTTATTAGGAGGAATTAGTACATCTTTGTCTAGTTTAGCAGCATGTTCTTGACCTTCAGTGGTTCTTATTCTTTTGCAATAATGGTCAAGACATTATCATGTCTTGTTATTAGTTCTTTATTGGCCAAGTCTGGCAAAATATTTTCCGATTGGAGAAGATCATAACCAATTACTACTCCGTAACATACTACCTCATCCGGAACTATCACAAAGTCCCTAGATTGTGTTACATAATTGTTAGAAAGGTGTAATGATAATGTAACAGCCCCCAAAACCCCGAAAATGACATCACCGATGCCACGAATACTAACATATTCAGTAGGCTGTATAGGATATTTATTAGGATCTAGAAGTTTATAAGTTCTATGTGTTATAATACTAACGGAGGCCCCTGTATCTACAAGAGCATCTATTAATTGTGTTTGTTGGGAGTCTTCAATTATGACCCCTATAACTAAAGTAGCAGGTGAAGATGTTGATAAGTTTTTTAGATGAAGACAAGGGCCTGTCAATATAGGCGTAGTTAATGTAGACTCCTGTTGGAGTAAATTTGTAAGTGAATGATTGTCAGGATCGACCGATCCCTTAAGGGGAATCGAACCATGATTGATTACTAAATTTTCTATTACTTGAGAATCGATCTCCTCAATTTCAATCTCCGGAGAAGGTTTACAAAGATCGAATATATCCATTGGACATTCAGCGACCTCAACCTGTAATAATTCCTCTATAGGTTCTACTGTTAAATTTTCAATTTCGTCAAACATAGATGGTTGAGGTGGTGGCAATTGTGACCCGGTATCCTTCTTTCGACGCTTTTTATGACGCTGCTGTTTAGGCTGTTCTTCTAGCTCTGTGGGTGGGTCATCTCCCACAGAGTGAATTAGTTTTTTGAACTTTTAGGGGATCTCTGTGGACAGTTCATGCCCAAGTGACTTCCTTGACAATAAGGACATCGCAAAGTAGAGTCACATTTAACTTGTTTTTCTGTCATCTGTGGGCAATTTTGCACTATATGTCCATGTTCTTTACAACGTATACATTGATTCTTTTCGGCATAACACTCTTCATAGACATGCCCCCTCTTACCGCAAAATTGGCAATAAGGCCTTGATGGACAATCTTTAACATGGTGTCCTGGTGTCTTACAATACTTACAAGAAATGTTATTTCCGGCCCACCATGGTTGTTGTGTTGATGAAGATGAAGTAGGGTGTTGAGGTTGTTGTGATGTTGGTTTGTTGACGGTTATTTTGTTGTTGTGGCACACGCCCTTTCTTAGGGGAATTCTGACCTTTATTAGATGGATAGAAAGTTCTATTTTGACGAGGGGAATTCGGAGGAACACTACCTTTAGGGTTATTATTCACATTCGATGGAGGCATTGGTGGTTTGGCAACCACCTGTGCAAATGTTGGTACAACATATTGTTGTTGAGATACTTGTTGCATAGGCGGTTCATAACCCGGATAGGTTAGATATCCCCGGGGTTACGATATTTTGTTGTTGATTGTAATATTCTTGGGTTTGTATAGGTAAGGGTGGCAGTGAATTTGGATGTGTTTGCACATTAGAAATATCAATCACCTCGGGTGAATATGGTTCTGGAATAATCTCTTGGGATGGTATTTGGGGAGTTGCCGATGCTGACATATGTCCGTTGTTTTTGTAACTATTATAGTGTTGCGAGATTATTTTGACTAATGCTTCCCAACTCATTGGAACTCCCGCCAAAGCAATTTCACATACAGTAATGGATGCTTGTATAAGTTGTTGTACTTGCAATGGCGTACTATTTATTAGTTTTTCACGTACCATTTTCATATTTTTCACATCTGAACCCGGGAATCCCATCTCGGCTAAACCCTGCAACCGAAGAGCATACAAGGGTATCGTTTCATGTGAAAGAATTTTCGCTTCATTAAAGTTATTAAGATGGGTTTTAACCTTCTTCCGTAAATAGTCAGTAAACCATTCGACAAGTTGCGTTTTTATTACAGTATACCCCGCATTGTTCTTCATTAGTAACTCGTATACGTCTTTCATATCCCCCTCCAAGTATGAACCCAGATGTGTTCTCCAACCTTCCGATGTTGATCGTGGATATGTTATTCTCGCATATTCCTCAAACCGCTGTAAGAACTGGGGAAAAGGTTCTCCATTTTCTAAGGAGTATTTCCCTATAGGGATCATTCTTGTTGACTGATGGGGTATAAATCCCTCTAATAACAAGACTACTTTAGAAAGAGCCATTATCATTTGCTGGTTTTGCAAGTAAATTGCTTTCAACCAATCTCCATCTGTTACATCAGATTGTGTTTGATTTACCAATGAGGATACCGCATTCTCATTTGATGTAAAGGGGACAGATTGACTCTCTTGTGAGCCCTGTTGCGATGCTGACATTTGTGGGAAATTCCATTGTGGAGATGGCAACTTCGCCATCCTTTCCATCAGCCTTTGTCCTTCCGCCATTTGTTGAGTCAGTTGCTGTTTGGTGATTTCACCACCTAAAGGGTTGTTACTTGTAGAGATTTGGTCTAAAGGGTTGTTTCTTGTAGACGGTATAACCGTAGGAATAGTTGTTGCAAGGGTGGTAGTCGATTTCGGTTTTACCGAATTCTGCTGTAAGTTCCTTTGTTCCACTTCTGCTGCCAATATTCGCTTTATCTCATCCGAAAGCTCCTCCCCATTCAAATTCAATCCTTCCACATCAATCCCCCCCAGCTTATTAGCCTCCCCACTCTCACTAATACCCACATTTTCTGCCATATTATATTATTTAAGTGGTATATGTGTAAGAATGTAAGAGAACTGTAATGTAAACTAGATAGTAAAGGAGACCTATGACAATGAAAGGACGAACCGATGATAAAGGAACTGGATACTTAACGTAATCGCACCTGGAGTTAGAACCTGATAAAAGCTCAAAAAAGATAGAAAACCGAAAAAGTCAAAGAAAAAGTAAGGAAAAGGTAGCAAGGTAGTCAAAGCAACTACGCTCTGCTACCACTTTTGTGTTGTAGAATTGTCGGGAATGTAAAAAAATATAAATGCCGATTCCAAGGGGAATAAAACTGTGTAGATGTGTAAGGACTCCTAAAAAGTCAACGCAGTAGAACAAACTATTTCATTAATAGCGATCGAAAAAAACTTTTACAGTTATATATGTTATTGTCCCACAAAAGAAAGACAAAAAAAATTAATCTTTTATATAAAAGTTGCTATACCCACTCACCGTTTCCTTCCTAATCAACGTTCCCGGCTTAAAATTATGGTAAGTGTCTTCAATCACAAACAATCAATAATGCATCTCATGCAAAAGCATCTAAAGAAAGGTGAGGAAGAACATGCTAAGGAATTATTTTCAGAAAACTTCAGGCTCTTGTTACTCTCCAGTGCAAACAAACATGAAAAAAAATGAAATTAATGCAGGATTAATACAAATTCAGGCAGAATTATAATAGCACATAAAAAAAAAGTTTAAAGAAGGGGATTACCTTATATAAGACCCTTTTTTATGTCTTCAAGACAAGAGGGCGTTTAAAGAAAATATAAGGTAAGTAAGTTTTCTTTATTTAATTTTTGTTTATACAATTATTTAAAAAAAATACATTTAGAATTATGTTTACCTATATCTTATTACTAATGCCATGTTATTCTATTCAACTATTCTTTTCCAGGACAGGTCAA
>JABUQX010014068.1:15000-30468 GCA_015478945.1 Trachelipus rathkii
GTGTGAAGTGCGTGTTGGTTGGTATACGCTGGAGACTATCGCCTAGTGTGCTCGTGTTTGCGTTGTGGATAGATCTGATGGTTGACTGGAGAGAAGTGGGTAAGTGTGTGTGTGATATTGGAGTATATTGGGTAGTAGTGTATTGTATGAGTGAGATGAGGATGTGTATAGTATGTAATATCTATCTGATTGGCAGTTAGTGTTTTACAAGTGCTATGTCGGGCTAGCTGGTGTGGTGAGAAGGTGTTTGAAAAGGTTAGTCGATAATATATAACTAAATGTGGGTAATATTTATCTACCCTCCATCCGCTGTTTAATGGTAAGAGCAGTTTAATCCCCTAACCGGTACTAACACTTTCACCTGACGTTCCAATTTGTTCCTTCTGCAGAAAACTCGATATCCTCTCAACTTTGAGTACGTGCTCCACCTGTGAGCTAAACAACCCCTCCTTGAATATATTTATAATATTTGTGTGAATGAAGGTCATAAATAGATAAGGGAAATAAAAACGTTAACATAAAATGAACGTTTATTAAGTTATTTATGGGGGAGGATTATCTAAGTATATTTGATAACTGTGAGCTGTCGGTTCGGTCTAAGATGTAGACACGAGCCTAAAATAAGGTTGATGTTCGAATTTGTGTGCGTTCGAATTCCAGAGTAAGTATTAGTACTACTGGAACAAGAAGGTTAGTGTGTGTGAATAATAAGAGGATGCAAAATAAATTAGAACAAACACTTATCGTTGTGGTCTGATAGTTGACTGATGTTCTGTTCTGTTCTGAGCTGTTTTGGCAAGCTTGAGTTTAATTCCACAAAAGGATATCTATGTATTGAAGAAGATCCAGTTTATAAAGAAGTTTCGGAACACAGGTCTCGGCGATGACAAAATGGTAGGACCGTAACTGGCACTCTGCTATAATAACAGGTCCCGGGGATGGCACCTGTGTGAATAGGCATGAGATATTGTTAAATGTGCTCCATAACAGAAAACTAACATAGAATAACTGAAGTGTGAAGTGTGCCTTACCCTAGGGGATGATTTCAATCCCTCCGCAAGGGTGTTCTGAAAACCGTACAGTGACTGCTGTGTCCGTTTGTTTACTGAGCTAGAAAAGAGATACGGGCACATGATTAAGGCACATACAATGGAGCAAGCAGCAACACATCTATTGGAAATAAGAACTATTAACCACATAAATAATATGTTTATTTCGCTCACCTCTTCAAGATGTGTATCCTTATATCGACTAAGGAAGACGTCAATATGTGGATGACAAACAGTGTGGCAGACTGATAAAATGTGCCACACAAAAAGAATATGTGGTAAACTGATAAAATGTGCCACACACACAAAAAGAATAATATTGCTGAAAATGCCTATATTTAATACTGTATCAATTCCTAAAGAAAAATCATTAATAAACATGGGAGAAAACAGTTAGGATTAATAAGGGTATGACATATATAATAAGAATACATCAATAAATATACCGCTTTAATATACATTTTTGGGTGAATCTGGAGCTTCAAGGGTGGACCTGGAGCTGCTGATTGAGCAACGCCATACTCCCCCTCACTAAAACTTACGCCCCTCAACTTCAATAACACCAAAAATCCTTGCTTGACTGCTGACCTTAACACACGAGAAAATAGGGTTTACAAGCTAGTGTTTGTCCGTTTATTCCCTGACCCAGACATTGCTTCAAGTGCCAGCAGTTTGGTTATCTCCGAAAGTACTGTAGGAGACAGCATGAAACTTGCTCTGTCTGTGGAGAAGAATTTTACATTCCCTGCAACAACTTTGGGGGACCACACAGTCCCTTTTCCTTAAAATGTCTTACTTGTTTGAACAGCAGGTATTGGAATTATGAGCCATGCAGAAATTGAGTTGGAGAGACGCCATATATCAGCTCAAAGACAAATATCCTACATTGCAAAGGCAGTCCTATGCTGCAATTGAGGTAGCTCCCCCAACATAACCCCATTCCAGAAGAACTCAACCTACCAACTCCAGCGGGACTCATGTAGTTGCTGCAACTTTCTCTCCTGCATCGCCTATACTACCAACTACTCAAATAGTCCAAAAGCAGCCAGCAATCCAATCTAATCCACCTAAGATGCTGTTAACCACCCTACCGCCAGTACAAGCTTCCAACCGATCAGCAGCTAGCCTAAGTCTGCCCACCCACCAGCAAAATCGGAGAACATTCCCTGCCAATAACCTTTGTCCCCTGTCCTCCTGATGAGTTTACTGAGCGCAAACACCGAACATGCTACAAGCGTTCTGCTGCAACTGACATCATGAAAGGCGACCCGGAGATCTCTCATCCAAACTCAGATTGTCCAGCCTTCAAAAGTCACTCACCTTGATTTTTGTGTTTTACAGAATTTCTGGTAACCACTGATTGGGTGTCCCTCCAACTCCCCCATTAGAGACTGCTTTTCCTATTAATCTAACAACGGATCTCAACTTCACAACTTCATTGCCATCACAGAAAGATGACCCTTTCCCAGGGATTCCTTCTCACACTTTTCTCCATAGGATTTGCCCCAGTTCTGAATCTGTTTGCTTGCTCCCACTTCTAATTATGAGCATTCTGGTTGCTCTTCCAGAAAACAACTGTGTCTACAAAATAATAGGGACTTGGTTGAACTCAACTTGCTTCAACCCTTCACTAAATACACATGAAACTCCCCACCCGAAAATATAATCATACAACCAATCATTGTTGTAATGACTATTCATTGACCACCTAGATTACAGCTTCTCCCCATCATTGATATATATATATATATATATAATATATATAATATATATATATATACATATATTATATATATATATATTATATATATATATTATAATATATATATAATATATATATATATATTAATATATATATATATATATATATATATATAATATTCAGAAATTACGGTAATGTAACCATTGTAAAAGTTTGTCTATAAAGTCATCAACCTATAACCTGCAGTATATATTAACTGTTATGAAAATATAAATTTTAATTGTTTGAAATTTATATTCTATTGTTTTTTCATATTTTTAGGACCATATTGGATAGCTTTTCCACGATTTTGAAAGTTGTTATTAATATAAAGGACTTGAAATGGCATGATTGTAAAATAAATATTACAACAGCCAATAAACTTACTTCTGTGTTTTAAATGGAAATTATTTCTCATCAATTTTGGACTCTTCAGAAGCATTAATTATTTATATTGATAATTCTCAGGTATGCTCAATTTAGTAGTTAACTATATAATTAGAACTATAATCATGATTTAGAAAAAATATTTAGAGTGTTATTATTTTCAAGTTTATTTTCATTCTTTTTTTTCTTTCTTTATATTTTCCAATTTGAACCCCGGATAACTGTGGGTAGGGTGTTCAAACATGCACTGGAAACAAAATAGTCAAGTAGAAGGATATGCGTAATCGAACAAGTGTAAGTGAGGAGAGGGTGTGGGGGGGGTGGCCCTACACCCTCTCCTCATATACTTAAGTGCGAGCCCATTACTGTCAAAAATTCACCTTAGGGTTTCACAACACGCTATGAACCCCATTGTGGTATCTCATCAATGCTATAGTTCACCCCCTGGGCCAGGCCCACAAATATACCCCTCACAAAATTCCGCCATTAACTCGTATTATGCATCATTCTTCTCGCTTCTACCAAATTCACATTCCTTTCCTTCAGACACTCCTTTACCGACTCAATACACGTTTTCTTTGGTCTCCCAGCCAGTCTATTCCAATATGCACCTCTGTACATCCATTTAACCAACCGACTTTCATTCATCTTTTTCACTATTGTAAAAATATTGTAAATTATCCAGTCAGATATTTTTGAAGTATTAAATTCATAAATAATAATAATATAAATAATAATAATAATAATAATAATAATAATAATAATAATAATAATAATTATAATAATAAAAAAAATAAAAATAATAATATAATAATAATAATAATAATAATAATAATAATAATAATAATAATAATAATAATAATAATAATAATAATAATAATAAATTTTAATTTTTAATTTTTGTTCATATAGGGAAATATGAATTAGGCATATGTGGCACATAATATATTCATTTATCCAGAAAGATTAATACTTAAATAAACGAACATCTGGCTTGTAAATACAATTATCATTAGACTGGGGATAAGGTGCGACACATATACTGGAAACATAAAAGTAGTAGAAGAATATGACGGATGTCGAAAACAAAGCCCAGACTTACCACCGCCTTTATAACCTTTAGTGTGAACTCGTTGCAGTCAGAAAAATCCACCCTAGATGCTTCACTGGATAGCGACGGACCCTCGCTATGGTATCGTCAATGTAGGGTTCATCCATTGGCCCAGGTAGGCCACAACCATACCCCCTCACAAAACCCCTCCATTCATTCCTATTATGCACCTTTCTCCTCGCCTCTGCCAAACTCACATTCCTCTCCTCCAGGCATTCCTTTACTAACACAATCCATTTTTCTTCTGTTTCCGCAGCCGGTCGAATTTCCCAAACACACCACCACTATCATCTCTTAACCAATCCGACTATCAATCCATCCTTTCCACATGACCAAGCCATCTCTATGTACTTTCATTTATTCTCTCGGCATCAAAGGGACGGTAAAATGGGGGGGGGGGGCTTTTTTTATAGGCTTATAATAATATATATATATATATATATATATATATATATATATATATATATATATATATATTATAAATAAAAAGAAATATAAATTATATATATAATATATTATATATATATAGTTAAATTAAAATAAAGGGATGAAATTTATAGGAATTGTTGATATCTTTTTCATTTTGCTTTAAATTTGAGGGGACAGGGGTTTGTGAAAGATATTTGTGTGTATGTCTTTGATGTGAGCATATGTAATATATAGCTTATTATCAGCCTCTGAGCTAATGTTAAAAGAAAGAAGACGTATTGTTATTTATTTTTCTAATTTTTTAGGGGGTGGGGGAATCTCACAACCATATAATTTGACATATAATATATCAGCCTTACGTCCTTGCACACCTTATTTTTGGAAAAAGTTTTTTTTTGACCCACCATTATATATATTATTATTATTATTATTATTATTATTATTATTATTATTATTATTATTATTATTATTATTATTATTATTATTATTATTATTATTATTAACATCTTCCTTCTTCCTCCCCAAGACTGGGGGTAAGGTGTGTAACATGCATCGGAAAAGAAAAGTAGTAGAAGAATATGACACAAGTCGAAAAGAAAGCCCAGCCTTACCGTCCCCTCTATACCTATTAGTGAGAACTCGTCGCAGTCAGAAAATCCATCCTAGAGCTTCACGGGACCGCGACGGACTCTCACTATGGCATATCGTCAAGTGTAGGGTTCATCCAATGTCCCAGGTGGGCCACAACCATACCCCCTCAAAAAACCCCTCCATGTCACTCCTATTATGCCACCTTTTATTCTCGCCTCTGAAAACTCACATTTCTTTCCTTCAGACATTTGTTCACTGACTATCAATCCACTTTTTCTTCGGGTCCCGCAGCCTGTTGATTCCCAACACCTCACCACTATACATCCTGCTTAACAACCGACTGTCATCATTCTTCAATCTGACCAATACCATCTCAACGTACTTTCATTTATTCCTCTTACACCATCCTTCAACACCCATAACTCTCTAATTACTGTTTTCATTCCCTATTTTAATCAATTCTTTTCAGCATCCTACACGCCCCTAAGAATTGTCCATCTGAACACTGAATTTTAGATCTATACCTCTTATTCCAGAACCTAGTCTCACTACTATACATTACACAAACACAGGTAACAACATTACCCTCGTGTAAGACCCTAGCGCATTCAAGATTTAGTCCCTTTAGCGTCCACCAAGTTTAATGTGCACCAGCCACTTCATAATAATTATATCATATATATATATTATATGATATATATATATAATATATATTAATATATATATATATATATATATATATTATAATATAGGTGATAAATATATTATAAAAAATAATAATATATTTATATATAGTGTTTAATTATATATATATATATATATATTATATTATATAGTATATTATATATAATATATATATATATATATATATATATTATGTATATATATATATTATATTCTATATATATATATAGGTCCGTATATATATACTATATATATATATATTATATTATATATATAATATATATTATTAAATTATTATATATATCCTTATATATATATATATATTATATAATTATATTATATATATATATGTATAATATATATATAATATATCTATATTACTATATATATATATATAATGATATATATATGTAATATATATAATTAATATATATTATATATTAGTATATATTTTATATTTTATGTCCGTTTCGATGAGTTCTATATATCATATAGTATTGTATATATACATATCATAAAAAATACAATATATATAATATATATATTATATATATATGTATATATATATATATATATATATATATATAGGTGAATGCTTTAAAAGATACAGAGGCATTAATTAGCAAACTAGGAATTGAAGTTCCAGATATTGATGTAAAATTATTAGTCTGTGATGACTTCTTTCACAGTGAACTCGGTCTTCCAAAGTTAAAAGGTAAGATATTTATGAATATAAATTTGTATTTTACAATTTTTTTTTTTAATTTTTTTTTTTTGGTTATATACTATGTCGAGTCAATGATTTGAACCTAAGCTCAAGAATGGTGTATTCAGCATGGTTGGGAATTAGTGGAACTAAACTTGAGTCCTGAAGAACTTGAAGACATGAATGAAGATTTTATGGATAGTTGGGGATTTAAGAGGATGAAACAGGCTCTTCACGCTCACACATGGTCTAATATGAAGTTTAAAGGTGAGTATTTTATCGTATCCAGAATTATACCCTTCTGTATTATCTTTATTCAATTAATCTCTATATGTTGTGTCACAATTTGTATGTAAATACTTTCAAACCTAACCTTCAAAGTCAATAAGCAAAATAGGCTTATGACAGTTCTAAATGTAAGGCATATAAGAAAGGATTACATTGTATCTTTAATTAATTAAATGGTGAAATGGTGCTGACAGGAAGTTCGTTCTTCTTGCGTTTCGTTGATTGCTTATTCCCTCTGAGTAACAAAATTACTATTGATGTCACTTTTCCTCAGAGTCTAGTTCTTTTTTGGCTGCTAATTATGCCAAAATTTTAACAGAGTAGGGTACTTGTATGATATTTAAATAATTCGACCATTGATGTTCAGTGATTTCATTTAATAGCATTGTTGGCAATTTAAAACACCCACCAAATAAATACCTTTATAAAAGAAACAAAAAGGTAAAAAAGAAGCGTGGTTGAATGTACTAAAAGCAAATGATGAAGACAAAGAAATTATAAGATTTTCCTGGGAAAAATACAAAGTATATGAGAAGCAAAGTATAATAGGCAAATTAAGTTGGATTACAAAGAGACTGCTAGCAGCAGCAGAAGTAGTCTGATATGTAGATCAGGGATGGTGCTTTGTAGCTGATGAAGTAGGTGTGAGAGGAGTGTGGAACACTTCGAAAGTCTGCACAATATTAACAGTAATGAGGTGATAGTGAATGTGTGTGGGTTTGATGATTCAGAATGAATATAGGTGTTTTTGGGATGAGGTTATTAGTAAAGGGAAAGTAATGGGTAGAGTGAAAAGTTAAAGAATGGTAAAACTGTATGTAGGCATAGATGAAATTACTGGTGAAATGATCAAGAAGAGGTGAGATGGTGACTGATTGGTTTTGGAAGTTGTATAACCACGTTTATAGAGGAGTATAGTTCCAAGGGATTGGAGGCAGTAGTAATTTTTACAAGGGTAAGGGAGAGAAAGGGAACTGTAGAAATTATAGGGGAATAAGTTTATTGAGTGTTGTAGGGAAGGTATATGCTGGTATTTTGGTCGAAAGAGTGCGTCGAGTGACTGAAGGACTGATTGGTGAAGAACAAGGTGCGTTTAGGAGTGGTAGAGGATGTGTGGATCAAATCTTTACATTGAAACAAATGATTGAGAAAATGAGGAGAAGAAGAATAAATTGTATTTAGGTTTTATGGATTTGCAACAGGCGTGTGATAGAGTTAATAGGGAAGCTTTATGGCAGGTGTTAGTGATATATGGTGTTGGTGGTAGGCTTCTGAATGGAATCAAAAGTATGTATGACGATAGTGAAGCGTGTGTAAGAATAAATGGTGTCAATGGTGATTGGTTTAGGATTAATAGCGGAGTAAGACAAGGTTGTGTTATGTCTCCTTGGTTATTCAATTTGTATATGGATGGGGTTATGAAAGAATTTGAGGTGGGGATGGCAGGAAATGGTGTTAGAATGGTGGAGAATGGAGATGAGTGGAGGGTGCCCTACCTATTATATGCGGATGATTTGGTTCTGTGTGGCGAATCTGAAGAGAGTTTGAGAGGATTGGTAGAGAGATTTGGCAGGGTGTGTAAAAGGAGGGGTTTGAAAGTAAACGTGGATAAGAGTAAGGTTATGGTTGTGAGTGAGGACAGTCCTCAGTGTGAAGTTATGTTAGATGGTGGCGAGCAGCTAGAACAAGTGTCTGAGTTTAAATATTTAGGGTATATGTTGGATGAGAAGGGAACGGATGATGCAGAGTGTAGTAGGAAAGTTGTGAATGGCAGGAAGGTGGCTGGTGCAATTAAATCGTTGGTTGAATGTAAAAGGACTAAGTCTTGAGAGTGTGCTAGGGTCTTACATGAGGGTATATTTACCTGTGTTATTGTATGAGTAGTGAGACTATGGTCTGGAATGAAGTATAGATCTAAGTTCAATGTGTTCAGATGGACAATCTTAGGGGTGTGCTAGGTGTGAGAAGAATTGATAAAATGAGGAATGAACGTATTAGAGAGAGTTGTGTAGTGTGAAGAAAGGGGTAAATGAGAGAATAAATGAAAGTATGTTGAGATGGTTTGGTTGTGGAAAGGATGAATGATAGTAGGTTGGGTTTAAGCGGATGTATAGTGGTGAGTGTGTTGGGAACCTACCGGCTGGGAGACCCCGAAGAGAAAGTGGATTGAGTCGGTGAACGAATGTGTCTGAAGGAGAGAAATGAGTTTGGCAGAGGCGAGAATAAGGTGCATGATAGGAAGAATGGCGGGGTTTTGTATGGGGGCATGGTTGTGGCCCCACCTGGGCCAGGGATGAACCCACATTGACGATTTACCATAGTGAGGGTCCGTCACTGTTCCATGATGCTCTAGAATTGGATTTTCTGTCGACGGGCTCTCACTATTAATAGTACAGAGGGCGGTAAGGCTGGGCTTTCTTTCGACGTTTGTCATGTTCTCCCTACTGCTTTTCTTTTCCGATGCTTATCACGCAGCAACTTACCCCCAATCTTGGGGCAAGAGGAAGGTGAAGAAAGAAAGAAAGAAAAGAAAGAAACAATAAAATCTACTTAAACTACATAATATAACCCACCAGTTATATTTCGCTACTTTTTTGCAATTTTAAGAAAAAAAATTAATATTAAAAATAAGAATTTAATAAATATACAAATTATTCTGCACTATATTGGTTCTAATTTATCATTGCGATAATGATTTTTGCACTTCTAACTCCTGAGGAAAGATGAATCTTAAAATTGGCACACTTCTATTTGGGACACCATTTGTGCCCTTCAAAATAAAATTAAAAATAAAACCATTAAATTCCTTTAAAATAGGATAATAAAATTCCTTTTTATTATTACATAATAACTAATAAATAGCCAAATTAAAATTCATTTCATAATTCTTTGTATACTTTGAGGATTAACAGAGAAATAGTAGAACATGACGTAAATCGAAAGGAAAGCCCAACTCCTCCATACCCTTAAATGAGAGCTCATAGCAGTAAAAAAAAAAAAATCCACCCTAGGGCTTCACAAGACCCTCACTGTGGTATCTCGTCAATGTAAGGTTTATCCCTTGTGCCAGTCCCACAACCTACCTCCCTCACAAAACCCTGCATTCACTCCTATTATGCACTTTTCTTCTCACCTCTGCCAGACTCTCATTCCTTTGCTTCAGAAATTCCTTTACTGACTCAATCCACTTTTTCTTCGGTGTCCCAGCCGGTCGATTTCAAAGACACTCACAACTATACATCCACTTAACCAACCAACTATCATCCATCCTTTCCATATGACCGAACCGTCTTGATACACTTTCGTTTATTCTCTCATTTAGGCCTTTCTTCACACCACACAGCTCCCTAACACGTTCATTCCTCATTTTATCATTTCTTTTCACACACAACACGCCCCTAAGATTGTCCATCTGAACACATTATACTTTAGATCTATATACCTCTTATTCCAGACCATAGTTTTACTACTGTACATTATCACCGGTAACAACATACCCTTATGCAAAACCCTAGCGCATTCAAGACTTAGTCCCATTGTATTCACCAAGGATTTAATTGCACCAGCTATCTTTCTACCATTCACAACTTTCCTACTACACTCTGCATCATCCGGTCCCTTTTCATCCAACATATAACCTAAATATTTAAACTCAGATACTTGTTCCAATTACTATTAATAAGTTGCCAAATTAAAAACATATTTTGTAATTCTTTGTACACTTTGATGAGCTTCCGCGACTTTTCAGCTCTTAGTTTGGTACTCAGTTTATTCCATATAACACAAAAAAAAGTCTGAAAGTCTATTATGCTCGTCTTTTTATATTATATTTATAATTTCATCTACCTCAGAACACTTCATCAATGTACTCTCTATTCAAGATTATCTGTGAAGTGGTTCTTCAAAATTACCTAATTGGAAACCTAGTGACCAGACTAATAAATTCTGAACAACTTCAATCAATCTTTATATTATAGAATTTCTCACTTAGTAAATACACTTCTTATATCAGGTTTTACAGAGTGGACCCACCTACAGTAAGGGTTTTAGTGGGTGAAACAGTATGTCAACTCACTTCTATTTACAGTTGGGGACACAAGAACCAAGAAGGCTTTTGCGATAAAGGAGCAAACCCTTTATAACACCTCTATGAAAAAATTACTCTCTTTTCTCTATATATATATATGAACATATATATATATATATATATATATATATATATATATATATATATATATATATATATATATAATATATATATATATATATATATATATATATATATATATATATATATATATATATATATATATATATATATATACACAATATATGAGTGTTCCTATTCAGAATGAACTCATTAGTTTGGCTTCACAACATGTGCTTCGTGACATAATAGGAAACTCAAGATGCCTTTTTTTCTCTTATTTTAAGATACGACCCCAAGATATGACCAACTGTCAGTAGTAATAAGATATGTCTGCATCAATTACGATGAAAAGAAGCTTCAAATTAATGAGTCATTCCTGGGGTTTATCCCCATAACAAATCAAAAGGCCGAAGGTTTAGAAAGTGAAGTGTGTAAGTTTTGGAAAGCAATAACATTTCAATTAAAAGTGCAGGGAGCTATGATGAGATTTGCTGCTGTTATGAGAATTAAGAAGTACATTGGACAGCAGATCAAAATCAAGCGAAAGTCGCCTAATGCAGAGTATGTGCATTGTGTAAATCACAACCTTAACTTAGTCTTGAATGATTCTGTAAAGGAGATTACAGAAATGATTGTTTATTATGATGTGATTCATGAGATATATGGGTATTTCAGTCAGAGTCTTCCAAGATGGCAATCACTGAAAGAAATTTCTTCAGAAACCTGCATGGTCAACAAAACTGTTAAAAGATTGTGCCCAACTAGATGGTCTTCGAGGTTCAATTGCTTGTTGGCAGTTAAAGTTAATTTCATTTATATTTTGAACTGTTTATCAAAAATCATCCTAACTTCAACAAAGAGCTCTGAAGTAGTTGAGGCGACAGCATTAAGAAGACAAATGTTTACTTTTCACTTCATTTTAATGCTTGTGTTTCAAAGCAAAATTTTGGAAAGTATTAACATCACTTCTAAAATACTCCAAAAATCAGACATACCTGGATGAAGCTTCCACTCTTTTAGAAAGGTGTGTCACCAAACTAAACCAGTTGAGGGAGAGTTTTACAAGCTAGTGGAAGAGGCGCAGGAAATTGCAAGAAGCTGGCAAATTGAGACTTCATTGCTTACTAAACGCTAAAGCAAAGTGACAAGCTTCTTTGATGAGCTTTCTAAAGATGTTGACTTCATTGATCCCTTGCACTGGTATTTCAGGGGGAGGGTTTTTACAGAGCCATTGATATACTAATAGGCCAAGTGAATTGGAGGTACCAGAGTATGAGGAAGGTGAAACAGATGTTTTGCTTTTTGAGCCCTACAGCCCTTACAGAACAAACAGATAAAGAGCTCATAGAGTCTGCTGACAAGTTTTACAAAAAATATGAAGCCGACGTGACAAGTTCTTTAGTTACGGAAATTGTCTGCTTCAGGAATGTTGTGGCAAGTGAAATAAAGAAAAGAAAAATGACCAAAATAATATAAGTGGCAGAATATTTGTTGATTAATAATATGCTGTCTTGTGGTATTCAGACATGTGTACAGCATATTTCTGACACTCCCAGTAACTTCATCATCTGCTGAGAGATCTTTTTCAAAATTAAAACTAATAAAAAGTTATTTGAGAAGTACCATGACGACCGTAAGGTTAAGTGAATTGGCTGTACTTAGCATAGAGTATGATCGGGCTCTCGCACTGGACTTGGAGAAATTAGTGCGAACATTTTGTGATGCAAAGAGACGAAGGGGATTAATGAGCATTTAGAAGACTATTAATGTCAAAGTTAAAAGTAATGACAAATGTTGTATTGTTTTATTAGTAAGTTTTGCTTTACTTTACCAATAACAGTAATGCAAAAGTGTTTTAAAAATGCGCATCTCTTTTATATATATATATATATATATATATATATATATATATATATATATATATATATATATATATATATATATATATATATATATATATATATATATATATATATATATATATATATATATATATATATATATATATATATATATATATATACCTATATATATATATATATATATATATATACTTTTTGATTGTAATACACTCTGGTTCTTTTGTAATGTTAATGTGATTTTTCTTTGATATGAACAAGAAAACTTTTTGTCATTCAAGTTCCAAAAACTCTCCACCGTCCATGACTAAAGGGGGCGCACAAAATAAGTCGCGGGGGCGCAACTGACCTTAGTTACGCCACTGGGTCGAAGCCTTCTCGAGTGACCATAATGTGCACACCTAGCTCTCACCTGACAGCTGACCCGACATCATTTCAGGACTGGAGAGCGGGTGTGCTCGCGGCATTGTCTGGGGGAGTCCTGTGGCGTCTGGGGCAGGAGGCTGCTAGCCCCACTGAGAAATCCTAGGCAGCCTCCGGGAAGAAACGCCACTTCATCGTGACAACGCTCACTCACTTCAACATCAAGATTCATCTATTATTGAAGGTGGTTATTCAACACCAGAATTTAACCCCTTCAAATTGGTGACTACCTGAAGTGACCATGAACACCCACCAAATGTGATTCTGAACACCCATCAAATCACAAGTTTCTTCTGCTGGGCGCTACTCTGTTCGGCCATCCTGTGCCGCCTGTACCGTTCAAGCTTGCGGACCAACTGCCAGTAAGAGTACAGAGTGGTCGAAGCCTTCTCAGTGACCTTAATGTGTGCACACCTAGCTCTCACCTGACATCTACACGCTACTTCCCGACGTCCTTCCAGGTCCGGAGAGCGGAGTGTGCTCGCGGCATTGTCACTGGGGGGAGTTCTGTGGCGTCTGGGGCAGGAGGCTGCTAGCCCCACTGAGGAATCCTAAGCAGCCTCCGGGAAGAAACGCCACTTCATCGTGACAACGCTCACTCTTCAACATCCAAAATTCATCTATTATTGAAGGTGGTTATTCAACACCAGAATTTAACCCCTTCAATCTCGTCATTTTGCTTTTTAATCATTTTCTCCAACCGGGAAAAAAAATGATTTTTTCAGTAATATTTTTGTCAAACATAAAAGGAAAGATTCTCTAGTCTCGTCTCGGCTATAAACTGTATATAAGCAAATTCACAATTTAATTAAACCTTTGCCACAAACACAAATAATCATATAGTTATTATATATAGAACTATAGACGTAAATAATTTAATATGCAATTCAGCTGCTATAATTAAAAAAATTATTTTCCGATTTATGTCTCTTTTTGGTACCAGATCTGTTTATCATGGCATTTTTGGCCAGAGGAAAGATTTTAGCGTTTGGATCAACCTCTGTAGTGGAGCCAGAAAATATTTAAAAAAAAAAAACAAGTGAATTGCCTATCCAATACTAACTATGTTTTTGGAAGATTGCGAAGATCTTTCTTTTGATGACATCAAGGATCCAGTTATAGGGCATCTTACCAAACTCAGGAAGTGGTTCTCTGATTACTTTCCAGAGCTTGATTAACATATGCCATAAGAGCCTGGAGCACTGGCAGAGGCACTTCTTGAACTTCTCTCCAATGCATTGAATTTCAGAACAAGGCAGATCTGTCAGTTTTTTGGTGGATATCAAGAGCTGCAAAGTCTTTCAAAATTGCACATGAGGAAGTGAAAAAATGCTGCTGCCATTTGCAAAATCTATCTTTGCAAACAAGAATTTTCCATTCTTAAAAACTTCAATGACACTAAATCATGTTGACTTTCTATTATAATTTGTTTCCAAATGATATTTTTCTCTTTTTATTTTCTATTTCTATTGTTTGATTAATTTCTTCTTATTTATTTTTTATATTTAAAGTTGATTTATTAAGTATTATACATACTTTTCAGCTTTCATGACTGTATTCTCCATACAAATGGATTCAATGAATTATTTTGAATTTGAGTGCTTTTTGTGTTTTCAAGATTCAGTGAAATTTAAAAAATATTTGGCCAATTTATTATCCTCACTTTCTGAATCTAGGGGTAATATCGTGTACACAAATATATCTTGGTATCCCAAAAGAGATTTATCCGACCACTAGTTTGAATTACATATCTGATTATTAATATTCTTAGGGCAGCAAATTGAGTCCGGAAATGCAATTATCATTTATATTAGGTGTTTAAAAGTAAAAATATATAACAATTATTAATTTACTCTTAAAAGTATTTTATAATTGAAGAAAACAAATAAAAAGTTAAACCAACTAAACAAATATATATATATATATATAAATATATATATATATATATATATATATATATATATATATATATATATATATATATATATACTAAATATATATATATATATATATATATATATATATATATATATATATATATATATATATA
>JABUQX010014069.1:0-17582 GCA_015478945.1 Trachelipus rathkii
TCGTGCATAAAGAGATTAAAAAGTATTGGTGAGAGGATGACCCCTTGAGGAACGCCATTGTATATAGTTTTCTTTGTATGTGTGGGAGGAGTATCGACCTTGAATAACTTTAGCTGATCGATCTGATAGAAAGCTAGCTATCTATTAAGATGTGACGGGGCACTGTGTTAAATGTCTTGTTGATGTCTATTGCAACTAGAAGTTTGCAAGAAGGAGGAAGATTTTGGCTAAAGCCAGTCAGTTGTGTTAATTCGGTTAGGAGAGTAGTTATGAACGTTTTTGTGTGAAGAAATCTATGTTGTGAGTTAGATAAGTAGGACAAAGGGAGAAATTTTATTGAGGATTATTTTTCCTAATAATTTAGATATTGTGGAGAGCAACGAAATTGGTCTTTATGAAGCTGGATGGTTAGGTGTTTTACCAAGCTTTAGTATAGGAATTATGTGGGCATGCTTCCAGAGTGACGGAAAATTGTTTGTTAGCCATGCCTTGTTAATTATTTGAGGGAGAGTTGCACCTGCTTTGGTTCCTAAATGTTTGAGATGAATATTAGATATTTGGTCTGGGCCCACTGCTTGCGAATTTTTTAGTTTTTTAATAATATTAAATACTTTTGGGGGAGTAAATGGGGGTCTTCTTGATTGAAATTGGTTGACTGGTTGATTGGTTGATTGGTTGCCTATCTATTGTGGGAGATTGTATGGTTATGACTGACTTTTTAATATTGTGATATGATGATTTTGCATTGGTTTTTAGAGCTGGGAATTTTATTTTTGTGCAGAACTTTGTTTTGTAAATTGATAATATTTATGGAATGATCATAATATAAAGTCTGGACTCTAACACTAGCGCTTAAAGGGATCTTTTAATCACAACCTGATGAGTAAGTACCTTTACCGTATAGTTGTTATAAAGGCTCTGTTGGTCGTATTATGTTGTGTATGTTGTAATGTGTGTGGGTATATGGTGTTTGTGTGTGAGTAGCTCGCTGTTTGTGTAGGATATGGTGTGTGTGCCTTGAGTATATAGAAAAAGACATACGTATAAATATTGTAAGAAAAGCACTACAAGGCTCTCACTAGTGATATACTTAGCGAAGAGTGGTTTATATAAATGTATTAATACAAGATAATAATCTACGTGGAAAAAAATTAATCATAAAATTACAATGAAAAATATAAATAGGAATGAAAGCATATTCTTACATTAGAATTTATAAATATATTAGATAGAGTTAGTGTGTGGATTGAGTTGAAGAAATGAGGTAAAAATGAGAGAATAAATAATGAAAGTAATAATGTGATGATGGTTTGGTAGTCGATATAGAGTGGATAAGAGGTATGATATAGTAGTCGGTGATGATTTGTGAGTTAAGCGGTAGTAATATATATATATATAGTGGTAGAGTGAGTCTGTTTTAGGATATATATATATACCTATAGGTATATATATATATATCTCGTAGGGGCGTGTTAGGAAAACGCTAATCCGTTAATTAAGTCGTGAATTTTTGCGATTTATATGTATAGAAGGAAGAAAGTAAATTGTGAAGTTGATTGGGCTAGATGAGACAGAAATCACATAACAAGTGAGTATACTATGATAATTGAGAGATAAAGTATAATGGGCGTGAGTTTTTGTTAGGTAGGTGAGTAGACATATGGATTTTGATGAGAGTCACTAGGTCACAGCTGGGCCTAAGGGTATTGTAATCCCTTATAACATTTGACGATTTACCTATATATAATGAGTGAGGATTAGTATAGTATATATTATGGTATATTTATATATAGTATAATATAGTGAGCCGTTTGTCAGTACGGTATATCACTCAGTTGTATAAGCTCTTAATAGGGATGATTTTCTGAGTTCTGATAGTAGACGAGTATTGATTCCACTAATTAATGGTATACATAGAGGTATAGGTATAGTCGGTAAGGTGGCTTCCTATTATTTATACGTACATTTATATTATAGGTTCATATACTCTCTATATATATATATCTATACTTATATGTGAGCTATTTTCTCCTTTTCTTATGTTCCCTTATGCTATATATGAGGTATTATCACCTTACTTACCAGTCTTGGGAAGAAGAGGTAGGAAAAAGAAGATATAAAGGAAAGAAAAGAAATTTGTGATTTTTATTTTGATATATATATTCTACTTTATGAAGTAGATCAGTGTATCATTAATAACTAGAGTGCAAGCGAACTCTTTAATTAAGTATTCCTATAATTTTAAATTCGATTGCTATTCTCAGACCCGTCAGTTGAATAAGATTATTAAAAATGAATTATGGAGATATAGGTATGTTCTTAAATACGCTCCTATTCCATTTGATAAAATAATTTGATATACTAATATTATATATACATAGGCACGTTACATAGTGTGCGAGAGGTGAGTATTTGATCTTTGTAGTAATCTGCATCTCCCCGGAAAATATTGTAAGATCTAAAACTCTTTTATACATATATGGGTTAAATATGCTATTTTTCTTAGCTTTTAATATTAATAACAAAGATTAAATTACATATCTATTTATATAGTAATCATTTAATTTAAGTTATTAATAATTTATTTATTAGTATTGTTTTAATGGAATATATCATTATAATTTAGCAGTTAGTGAATGATTATTCTTAGGTTATAGTGAACTTATTGCAGAAGGAACAAAGGAATTATATTATCTTAGCCTGAACAATTACTTACAGTTATAATTGTTTATGATAGAGTAATTGAATTTGACTTACTGATTTTATGACTATGAGATATTTGATGGTACAGGATTTTAAGCATGAATAGAGAAGCAAGTTTGAGTTTATTCTTAGTTCAATTGTCGTTTGAGATCCTGTAATAGAGCTTATCTCAACACATAGATACCAGTTCGCTATTTAAAATATGTGTATCACATATTATATATATATTCAAAAGGACGAGTTAATGATATCGATATGAAACCTTATGTATTTATGTTCAAGCTGAACAAGAGATTACGTGAGGAGGCTATTTATAGAAGTACGAATGACGAGACATGTGTTAATTATTTTGTGAGAAAGGACAATTTCATTATCCCGATAAAGTATTGTTTTCCTGATCAAAATGGAGCTCGATGCTAAAGCAATATACGAACTAGGAGTGTGCGTGGCCATAGTAGGCGCGGATAGACTAGAGTATTAGAGATATAGATAGAGAGAGAGCGCAGCAGAGATTCTTTGCCCCAATTAGAGAGACGAGAGAGAGAGAGAGAGAGAGAGAGAGGAGAGAGAGAGAGAGAGAGAGAGAGAGAGAGAGAGAGAGAGAGAGAGAGGAGAGAGCAAGTAAAGAGAGAGAAGAGAGAGACGAAACTTTAGGAGAACTTGAGAGTTGGATTGATGAACTGAAGACCAGTTTTTCAGAAATACCTGAAATATAGGCTATCATGTAGTATGCGTTTATTAACGAGAGAATTGGGGTGTGAGTGAGTTGGAGGAGTGTGACCAGCGTGTTCTATTCGGCCTCTCATTTTCATTATTATATTATTAATAATACATAGAGTCTCTATCCTAGTCGACATACAATGAAAAGATATTATGCATGAACTGGTATTCTCCAGTGATGCAATACATCGCGTTTTCAAACAACATTTTTCCAGCGATTCTCTCGTGTACAAATTTTATCATATCTCATGAGGAGAGATATTCTGAGAGAGGTGACAGTCTCTGACTGCTATAGTCGATCATAGAGAGCAGATCTCAATTTAAAGACATTAGAATAGACAAATAGGAAAGTTAGAATATTTCTATTGGATTTGCGATGTATAATAAATCCTAGTATTATGTAATAGGCACTAAGTTCGTATAAGTTATTTACATCCATACTTAATAATCTTAGTATGTCTATTTCAATAGATATAAGAGTGATAAATTTTACATTAACGTGTGTTAATTATCCATGTTGGATCTATGGCGAGTTATATTTGGATTGGTTAAGGTATTTTTTAACAGTTACCTCACGTCTACTCACACGATAATTAATCAGTTTCATGCTAATCTCCTAAGTAAGAGGTATTTCTTTTACTTCATAGTCTCATGAAAATACGATCAAATTATCACTTTCTCTTCAATTCTCTGTACAGGTCAGAAGCAATAGGATCTCAGATAAGAACTCACTTTAATACATTCTGTTTCATTTGGATATAGGCTATTCGATCTGAACAGATATCGTTAACAGAATGTATATTTATCAATCATGGACTCGTCTCTTATAAAAGAGTAAATAGTAAAGAAGAATTTTGTATATCTACTACTATGAAATAGCACAGCTTAGTGCATCTTTAAATTGCTAATCATTGCACTATTAAGCTCTACTTAGTTCCTATTTATTTATATGAGTTAATAATCAATAATTTTTTATATATCGTCAAAGCTAAAAATATTAAAGAATAGATTAATAATATATATTATAATTAATGATTGAATATATATTATATATCAGTATATATATATATATATGATATATATATATATTAATATATTAGATTAATATATATATATAGTAAATATTTTATATATATATAAATTATGATATTAATATATATTATATATATATATATGTTAAATATATATATAATATTACTTAAATCTCAACCGCCGATAAATATTTTCAGACTATACGGCTCTATGCAATAATCACACCGACCTTAGCATAAACAACCTAGTGCATGATATATACTATATTATATATATATATATTAATATATATAGTATAAAATTAATATATATATATATCATTAATATATTATATATATATATATATTTACTTTATGATTTACTTTATTATAGATATAAATATTGTACATATAGTAATTAAAAGGAAATGTGATTACAGAGAAAGAGCAAATATAAATATTTATTATATAGTAGGTGTAATAGCAGAAAGTATGCTTAAAAGTAAGTTAATATTGTATGATATTTTTGAGTATCGTGTATGATATGTCTTTGGCGATATGGATATGAGGTAGAGATGAGAAGAAACCGTTTTATATCTATATATAGTATAAGGTTCGTAACAGATGATTCACAGTTACTTTATAATTAGAATATGTAGTAGGAATAGCCAAGTATAAATAATATTTTGCCAATCATCCATCAGACCATTAGTTTATAATGATAGCATTATATATAGTATATATGTAATGCGACGACCAAGATATCAGTGTTAGATCACTTGTCTGGCTCCTATGGTAGCAATTATAGTGCCCCCATAAATAGGGCATGGCCGTAATTGCTAACCTTTAATATTATAACACAGTGTAATGATATACATAATAATGTTTTAAGAAATGTTAGTAATAAATATCTATATAGATACTATATATTTGCTCAAATAGTGAAAGTGACATGAAAATTAATTAGTATATATCATACTAGTAATAATCAGTAAATATAATAATTATTTATCCATTTTATTATTTATATATATATATCTAACTTAACCTAACAATATATATATAAGTTATAATTATATTTATGTATTACCTATACTCTCTATATATATAGTTGCAATATTGATTAATTTTTATTATATTATATTATATATTACCTAATATATAATGATATTATAAAATTTTTTTACTTATATAAGATTTTTGTATTCTTTATCAATATTTTCTTTCGGTTTATATTAGTTTATTTATTAGAACGCCGCTAATATATATGATTATAATTATAATAAGATATTTAATTATTATTCATATATTATTATAATTTATTGATAATTATATTATTGTTATTATATATTAATTATATAGTGATGATAAATTATATTTTAATTTATCGATTAATTTTGATTTATATTATATATTATTATTATTGATATTATATTATATTAATATGTATTTATTAATTGGATTATATGTAATTAATTATTAAATTGTAATTAATTAATTTAATTGATATATTTATTTATATATTATTTAATGTAGTATATATATATTTATAATTATTTATTACTATTATTCGTATTATTTTGCATTATGTCAATTAATAATATTTGGAAGTTAGAAACACTTTTATTATACTACACTTAATTAATTTATTATATATTAATTATTATTATATTTAGTGATATTTACTTCATGTTAATAGCTTGTCAATATTGTAGCTATTGTTATTATACTACCTGCATAATATGAAGTCAAATGCCCTCTCCAATACTTCTAAACGCCACACAAACACGAGGCTTTCTCTTCCTTCTCCTACTACTGACTTGCGTGAGATAAAAGCCGGTTAAATAGGGAGCGCTACAACTTCGCGACCAGTATATTACGGATAGGAATAAATGTCCATGCAGTAGAAAGTATGTGTTTTTGGAACTTATAGGGTGAAGATATTTATGTGTGAGCTCTAACATATAAATCAAAGCTGTGACAGAAAGTGTTAGAATCAACATTAATATTCACAGAATTATAATACCGTAATATTCTCAAGCTCCTCTCTCGTTTATACTAATCAATTGGATTGCTTTTAGTGGTTTTGGTAACAGTATTTTTTTACAAGAGACGAATTGTGGAGTGAGACCATCTGAATCTCTTTATAATGTTATATATTTGTTTGAGTCATGATCTATCATTGTCTAGTTATATGTGTGTTCTACAGTATTTGCACCGTTATTTGGAGTCACCTAGAGTTGGGACACAGACTCAATTATAGTATATTATATATGCCTTATATACCCTAATATATCAAAAATAAGCTATACGATATAGCACGGTCACATCCTAATTACTAGCTATATTCTAATAGTCAATAATATTACCTTTATTATACTCGTCCTTTCTAGCCTAAACTCATCATTTCTCCTATATCATACTTAGTACATTCGTTATAGTAACATAGTATCATATCACTATAAGTATAATAGGTAACTCATATTCTAGCACTATTATTATCTATTTACAGTGGAATATCTCTTACCTAATAAGTACCGTCGGTTCCCAACACTATATATATATATATATATATTTATAGTATAATATTATATTTATATATATATAGTATATATATATATAAACTCCTCTCATCTATATATATAATGTATGTATGATATACTACGTCTTATATATTAAATTCCATGTTCTAATCTCATATTTTCAAGATGGGGCAAGTTCACTTGTCGGGGCAAATAACCATTGTTTTTGCTTTCACTCTGTCCTTCCTTCATCTAAGTTTTTTAAGTATCTTTCATTATGTATAGTATAGTATACGCATCCTTGATTTTCTTCCGTTATCTATAGTATCTATCTATAGTATCTATAGTATCTATAGTATTATATATATATATCTATATATAGTAAGTATATATAGTAATATATCAACTCTATACTAATTATATAGGTATACTTTCCTATATGAATGTATTCACTTTACTAATTTTTATTATAATCTATCTTACGTGAATACACCTAGTATAGCCCGCATAATCACTTAAAATAATATGAGTGAGTGATACTCAATATAAATAACAACTAGGAAAGCCAAATTGAAAATAATTAATACATTATTATTATTGATCTAACCTAACTTAATCTAATATAATTTAATATAATACCCATTCTTGAAGATTACCGATACATCAATAATTAATAGAATATAATCAATCGAAGGAATAAGATTAATAATATATTAATTGAAAGGATTTGGTTTGCACAGAGTATTAGGCACGAACATAATTGAGTTTTTGCATGAGATTTGATATGTCATGTGACTTTAAACACATCAAAAGTAGGTTTTCTTATTACTTTCGTGATTGTCCTGAGGTTCACTACACGAAGCAACCATAAAATAGCAAAAAACAAAAAACAAAAACAAAACAAAAGCAAGGATAAAAGAGAACGGAGAATGAAATGATATCTAAAGAGGAAGCACAGGACAAGTGTAAGTATTTTGTTTGATTGGACTTATCACACTATTTGTCTCTCGCATACGCGGACCTGTACATTGGGGCCTTGTTTCATTCATATTTCACCATATAATTAGAGTATACTCATTCACCTATTGTTCAGTTGTTCAGGATCGATGGGTGGAGGGGCTAGTATTTCAGTAGTTGAAGGTCAATTAATACTTTCATATATATATATATATATATATATATATATATATATATATATATATATATATTATATATATATATATTATAATTATATATATATATATATACTATTATATATATATATATATATATATATATATATATATCTATATAGATATATTATATATATATAATATAATATATATATCATAATATATATCTTATATATATAAAATATATATATATATATATATATATATATATATATTTAGGAACTTGTCCATTAAAAGAATGTTAACCGATATATATTGAACGAACCATATAATCGATTTCATTTTTCGAATATTTCAAGGCAAATAGAGCGTCAGAGTTGCCAAAAATAGTTTTTTTTTATTTTTTTTAAAACTAAAACAATATCCTAGATTAAACTGCAAAGATGGATAGAGTCAGGATCTCTCGGCTCAGCGGGACGACGGGGAAGACTTCGTCCCCCCCTGTTCCCCCACCGTCGGCTCTAGCCCCTTAAAAAAAAAAAACTTTTTCTGGAGCATGATAAAAAAAACAATTGTTGGCAACTCTTGCGCTCCTTCTATTTGAGTTTTAGCTAACACGTGACACTGTGGTGTTCGGCGATTTTTCGATACCACATCTTTTTATGCTAACAATCCTTTAAAGGAGTAGCGCCTATATTATATATATATATATACTATATATATATATATATATAAAATCAATATATATAATATATATATATATAATATATTATATATATATATATTATATATATATACTATATATAATATATATATATATATATATATATATATATAATATACTATATATATATATATACTATATATATATATATATATATAGTATATTATATATATATATATATTATATATAACTGTGTAAATATATATGGCAGTGTACACTGTACAGGGGTTAAGCTTTAACTATGCTATCGATCAATTCTTTTTCTGTCGCATTTTATGGCATTAAATTAATTACTTTTAAAGGTATTAAAAGGATATAAGTAAGTTCATATGAAATAAAAATTAAGGAAAATGGTATAGAAAAAGAATAAGTTGAGGTTTGTCTTTTACGAGAGGAAGTTATTAAGTAAATGATCATAAATGTATGAAACTTGTGTGTTTGTGTATGTGTTTGTGTGTGTAGGTGTGTGTGTGTGTGTGTGAAGGTGTGTGAGTGGGTGTGTGTTTCCATTACGTCTTTTGGGATTCGAAATGGAGGAGTTTATCCTTGAGTTAAACGGTATGAATTCGTAGATAATTATTTCATGTTTTTCTTCTTAAGGCCTTTTAAGTGACTTAACGAATAAAAGCGTATGGAAGAAATTTCTGCAATACTTCTTTTTAACTCTTATTATTGAGATTATTATCGAGACATGCAATAAAACATTCATCATTATCGATTTTTAACTAATGCGAGAAATATCTTAATCAATAATTCAATATACCAAATTGTTATTAAATTATTTATAACTTATTCGTTACGATGGTGACATAACTGACATTTATTTTATTATATTCTAAAAATATCTAGAATCCTTTTCTCTATTTTTCCAATACTATTTTTACTATTAGGAAAAAAAAAAAAAAAAATTGAAACATTCAGTGGCGACCTCTCGTGACTATTCTGTGAATCGATACTTATAAAAAAAAAAAAAAAAAAAAAAAAAAAAATAATTTCAGATGAATATCGATTATTTTTCATAAAATATTTTACAAGTGTTACATTTCACTCATTTGATTACCACACGAAATACGCATATATATATATATATATTATATAATATTATACTATATATATATATATATTATATATTATATATATATAATATATATATATATATATATACTAATATATATATCTAATATATATTATATATATATATATTATATATATATATAATACTATATATATATATACTGGTTAATTGGAGAGTTCCGTTTCTTCTGAATCATGTAAGGTGCTGGTAATAAATTATAAACAGTTTAACGACAAAATGGTATACAAATTTTTTTTTGTTTTATTCTATTGATTTTTTGTAGCATTTTCTAAGTTTATATTCTTCAATAAAAATATAAACTAAAAATAATTACGAAAATCATATGCACATTAGGCTTTCATTTCATGTTCGTGTAAGGGAGGAAGAAACAAATTTGCAAGCCAATATTTTACGTAAGATACAATCAAAATCAAAAAATTAATTATAATAAACAAGACGCATAATATCATATATATATATATATAATATATTTAATATATATATATATATATATATATATATACTTATATAATATACTATATTATATCATATATACTATATATATCATATATTATATATATATATAATATAAACGAACAATGCCGAAATATCTAGGTTAATCAACTTCACGGCAACTTAAATCCAATTCTAGGTTAGGTTTAGGACTGCGGCATCAACGATCCATATAGGTTAGGTCTCGATTGGTTTAGGTCCCTACTAGGTCTCAGTTTATTGATAATAATTTGTTAATTATACACAGATTTACTAGTGAATATACTTAACAAAGCTTATCATAACCTGAACTAGTAGGGTCCTAAACCGAAGTCAAACCTATATGGATCGTCGATGTCGTAGGCCTTAAAATAACCTAGATGGATATACGTTGCCCTAAACGTAGGCCTAACCTAGATTGTAGTGAATGTTCGTTTGATATATAAATATAACATATACTATATACTATATATATATGATTATAATAAATATATATATAATATTATATAATTATATAATAATAAATTTATATATATATATATATATATATATATATATACTATATAATATCTGAGCATAGCGTTTATTATATTATTTTATATATTTTCCTATTCTATTGTGCGTTAAAAATTTAATTTGGGAAATTTTTTAAATTTTATTTATTTACGTACACTTTCTATATATACTCAAATCGTTGGTAATCGTAAAAATTTTTCGATTATCGAAACAAATACTTAATGAAATCGATTATATCAATAATTGGAAAAAACATCGATGGTGTTATCCCTATGAAAACGAATTTTTGAAGCTTTATTTTTGAAAATTTCTTTAAAATATATACATAAAATATACGAAAATCAGTAAAAAAAATAAATTTTTGATACCATTTATGTACATTAAATTTTTCATAGTTTTAATACCGTATTTACATGATTCAGAAGGGACGGCACTTCATATATATATATATACTATATATATATACTATATAATCATTATATTATATATATATATAATATATATATAATTATATATATTATATATATATATATATATATATATATATATATATATATAATATATATATATATATATATATATATATATATTGTAATTTCAATTTGCACCATTGCAGTAATTTTCATTACTAAATAACCTATATAAAACATTTTTTATTCTTTTTACCCACAGTATACAATCCCGTGTACTACCTAAAGGATCAGAATAAAATGGGAATGAATAAACATGCAAATAAATTAAATAAATATATGAATGAAAAAAATTATAATGGTTTACCTTGATATTTAAGAATGGATACACTTTTGCACTAAATATACTGTAGACAGTTCTTGTGTGCAAATGTATGTGTGTGTGTGTTTGTGTTTGTGTGCGTATGTCTGTATATGTAGGTGTATGTGTGTTGTGTGTGTGTGTGTGTGTTGTGTGTATATGTGCTGTGGTGTGATTGTGTGGGTCTGTGAAGCGTCTTTCCGTAATAATTTCTAATCTAGGCGAAGGAAATCGCCAAAAAAGTTTTATCTTTACTTTTTGATGTTATGGCACCTTAATAATGTACCACTTTGTGGCTGCGGTATCCGCGTACAACACACATACAGATGCGATTATATAATATATATATCTATATATATATATATAATATATTATATATATATAATATATATATATATATATATATACTATATACTATATATATATATATATACTATATATAATATATATTCGTATATTAATATCTATATTAATATATATTACTATATATACTATCTATATTTAATATATTATATAATATATCTAATATATAATATTATATATATCTATTATATATATAATAATATACATATATATATACTAACTATATATATATACTTACTGTAATTATATATATATAATATATATATATATATCATATATATATAATACTATTATCATATATATATAATATATATATATATATAAATATATATATATATGTATATATAATTTATATACTATATATTATTTACAGCATATTATATAATATATAATATATATTATATATATAACTATATATATATATATACTATATATATTATACTATATATTATATTACACAGTTGATATATAATATATATTTATATATATATAATAATATAATATAATATATATATCTAATATATATATACCTATATATATAATCAGTGGCGACTCGTGGATAGAAATGGATGGGGGTGCGATTTCACATTTTGATATATTATAATCATATATATATATAATAATATATTATATATATATATATATATATATATATATATATATAATATATATATAATATTATAATATACTATATATCTATATTATATATACATACTATATATGCATTTTATCACAAAAAGGTTAGCCGCCTATGACATTATTCTACTTCGTACGGTAGCACAATTACATAAAAAAAGTTACCTGTTACGAATGATTTAAAATAAAATATAAAAATAATAAATTACTTACTTTATAATTAAATTGTAGGTTTTTATAATTTGTAGCTAAAGTCCATTCTTCTCGCTTTTTGACTTGCAAATAAGTCAATCACAAGATTGTCAAAAGATGGATTCTGGACAATATCTCTTTCTGTTGCAAGCGCAACGAGGGCATTCAGTCTTTCTTGCCCCATTGTATTCCGAATAACGGTTTTTATTCTTTTTAATCTAGAAAAGCATCTTTCAGCTTCAACAGATGCCATTGGAGTAGTTATTAAAATTTTTAGCAACTTTAATGTTTCTTCAAAAGTCTGATCCATTCCATTTTCAATAATGTACTTATAAGAATCAAGAGCTCCTTTCAGGGAATAAAAATCTTCTCTAGAATATATAACTTGAAGTTCAGATTTGAGTCTCAAGATGTTAAAAAATGGATAAACAGTTACAGTCTTTTCAAATGCAACTGTGGGAAATGAGGTTCTATATAATTTAAAGTGTTCACGCTCGAAAAGTTGAGCTGATAGTAAATGATCACTAAACGAAAACCTCTCCTTAGACTGAGATATTATTATGTCACACACTTTATACGCAGCAGCTTTTTTAATTTCGTAGTAATTGGAAGCATTTAACGATCTTCTTCTCTTCACCTCACAAACATCATACGTTCCCTCAATTTCTTCCATTATGGTGGTCATACTGTTTCTAATCTTTCCTAATTCTAATTGTAGTTCACTCACAGCTTGTTTTATGAGAATTACGTCTGCATTTCTTGATTGAATTTTATTATAGAAACAATCTACGTGCGGCATTATATGGCGGAAAACAGTGAGCCAAAATACAAAAGTAGGATCAGTCAATAACCTTTGCAAACCTCCTGCTTGATCTCGTGTTCCTGGTTGTTTGCTTTCATTTAGAATTTTTTCAAAGCACTCTAACAATAGCTCTCTATGTTCAAAAACCATGTTTACAGTTCGGATGTTAAAATTCCATCTTGTTTTAACAGTTTTTGGCAACCGTTTCCCAATAATTTCATCTAATACAGAGCATCTCTGAGGAGATTGTGAAAAAAAGGTTGGAATTAGTGACATATTTCTAAAGAATTCTCCAACTTCTGGAATTTGAGAAACTGACTGAGTCATTATCAAATTAATTTGATGCGCATAACAGTGTACATAATGTGCATTTGGATAAACGTCTTTTATAAATACGTTTACACCACTGACGTGTCCACTCATAACTGCGGCACCATCATAACTTTGAGCAATCAATTTTTCTGGACAGTTCGGTAAAATGGATTTTAATTGATCAGAAATAACGCTAGCTATTGATTCTGCCCTGTGAGAAGCTGGGTTAAAAAGTCCCCAAAATCTTTCTTTTATATTCCCGTCATATTCATAGCGCAAAATGAGAGCTAATTGAAATTCGTTTGATATATCAGAGGTTTCATCTGCGATAATGCCTATAAAGCTAGCTTGTGAAATCTCTTTTAATATGTGCATCCTACATATTTCCCAAGAGCAAGAAAGTAAATCATTTTGTATAGTCATTGAAGTTCCTTTGAAAACGTTAGAACTTTTTAAGTGATCTCTTAAAGTTGGATCTAATTCAGCACTGTATTCTATTAAGGATTTAAAAACACCAGGATTCATAGAATCAGAACTTTCGTCATGACCCCTTAAGGGGAGTTCAAGATTTGCACAAAATTTGATGGCTTTGATAATTCTTAGTAAAATGTATCTATTTTTAGTAACTTGCTGATTGTGGCATTCAATCGCTTGTTTGTAAGCAGAATCAATATTTTCTTTTATATTTACTTTTCCTAATACTGCTAAATTAGCCTCATTGTTTATATGACTTACAGAAGCTTCATGTTTACCTATTTTGACTGATAGATGGGCTAAATCAGTCACTCCAATTCTAGCCCAAGAATCATCTCCTTCAAATAGCAAACATGGGAAGCAAAATAGAGCATTTTTCTCTGAGGAGCCGCAGAGCCATTTGTGTCTCTTATATAAATCCACGTTAAATTTTCGAGAGTACGGTTTTTTGCTCTTGTATGATGTCTGAGTTAATTTTATATTTGGCATAGGCCTACCAAGCTCTTTTATATTTAATTTTTCTTCAAGAGAAAATCTTGAAAACTTATTATTTAATATATTTAATACACTATTCATTTTGAAATTATTATACTAACATGTAAAAAATATATAAAACAATTAAAAACTCAAACACAAACTCACTCCAAATGATTGCACGTTAACTGACATAAAAAATAAATTATTATGGGATTCGATGTGTCGCTACTATGAAATCAATGTAAAAATTAACAAGAAAAATATATATATATATAACTATATATTATATATATCAATATATATTATATATACTACTATATATAATATATATATATTATATATAATATATTATATCATATATATATATACTATAATATAATAATATACTATAATTTATATATATATATATATATATATATATATATATATATATAATATATATTATTATATATATACTATCATATTATATATATATATATATATATATATATATATATAATACTAATAATAATAATAATAATAATAACAATAATATATAATGAATATCAATAATAATATAATAATAATATCAGTGGACGACAACTTACGCTGAGGCATCTTAAGATCGTCAAAGTCAAGTATTTGTATAATCTCTTCTATCATCGCTGCCAGAACGTATAATTTTCACATACTATTGGAGCTATCAAACGGAGCGATGATGATTTCTGCTCGCCAACTCATATTACTTATATAAATATAGAATTTCAAAAACTAACGTACAACTGGAGACAAGTAAATGTTTATTCAATTCTTCTATTGAGATGAAATTTCTTACGTTTCTGCCTACTTAAAAGAGTTTTGTAAAAATTTCCATTCAATTATTTTTAAAACATATCTTTTATTAGCTGTTATCAACATTCAGAATTTTATGTTTAATTAGTGCAAGAGAGGAGCGATGCTTCCAGCTCCGCTTCTCAAATACACGACGTCGCCACTGATTATATATATATTACTACTACTATATATATATATATATATATATATATATATATAGTATATATAATATATATTAACATATAACATATTATAATAACTATATTTATATAATATATAATATATACACCTCATATATATTACTATATATATATATAATATATATTATATATATATATATATATTATAATAATATATATATAATATATATATAATACACTATATATATATATATTACGTACTATATACTAATATATATATATATATATATATAATATATATATATATATAATATATATATATTCTATATATAATATATCATAATTAAGTTATGTCCTTAAATTTGCGCGCAAAGTTTAGACAAAGATGAAGACGATTTTTTTTTTCTCGAATACTAAACGAATGTCAATTTCAAAATTTGAAAACTATTTTTCTCAAATATTTTATATATTCCGAATGAAACTTTAAATTCAGTAATGTCACACTGTTTCGTCTGAAAATATATTTTCTTAAGTGTTGATTGTGGATTTGTAAAACGGCGCAAATAAACCTTGGCCTATGAATTGGAGTTAAATGACTATTTTCTCATTCGCAATCCAATAATTAACTCTTCCAATTCAGATTTCTCATATTATTATCGTGTGGTAATTTGTTCAATATTTTGTAATATAAATTCAATTATTATCAGACTATGCCGACACTTAGCGTCATATTTTTATAGATATCTTTTAAAATTGCATTGCTGTGTGTTGCGATTCTATTGAAGCCTTTTACCTATATATATATTATAATAAATAATATATATATAATAACTATATATATATAAATAATATATATTATATATAATATATTATATATAACTATATATATATATCACTACTATATATATATATATGTGTGTGTGTGTCTTGTGTGTGTGTGTGTGTGGTGTGTGTGTGTGTGTCGTGTGTCGTGTGTGTGTGTGTGTGTCGTGTGTTGTTGTGTGTATGTTGTGATGTAATAAAATTCCTTAAATATAACATTTTTTGCAAAATCTTATCGATACAAATTCCATTGTGTACACTATTTGTGTTTTTTATTATATGCATAAATATAAAAAAAATTTACTCTGTGAACTCTCAGAAGTCCCGGAAGAAAAAAAAATTCCATCGGCGTCTCGAGTTCTCATCCTGAAGCAGTTCACTTCGTGGGTTGTGACTTATATATTACTTCGAATGAGTAGAAAAAAAAACGTTTAGTGCAATTGCTTTGTTCGTGCATGGTCTGAACAGAAGAAAAATATTTTTGCTCTGGTCACGGTTGAGCTCATTTGAACAGCCCCTACTGCCCCTAACTTCTTTTCGAAGTGAAAGGAAAGGAGAAGGGTAGGTGGAGGTCATGTATTGAATAGAACATTATAATGAAAAAAAAAATAGCAGCAACAACAACAACAACAACAACAATAACAACAACAACAACAGCGACAATAATAATATTAACACCGGCACTACTATACTGAACAACACAAAAATTGAATAATATAAAGCCAGCAAAGAACAACAGCATCAATCAACTGCCATTTTGAGCGTATATTAGTTCAGAAGATACGAACGCAAAACCTGATCAATTAACAAAGTATAAATTATACTTGGCAAAAGTAATTTCTTCATTCGAAAATGTTTTTAGACAAAGAAGGCACAAAGGCGAAGATGGGTCTGTGGTATTTTCAA
>JABUQX010014070.1:5000-25000 GCA_015478945.1 Trachelipus rathkii
CAACGCACCAGTCCATTTTTTCTCACGCATATACGCTTTCCGCACGGACAACACAAACATCGCACGGCAACCGCACGGACCTCACGTCACCGTACCAGCACGCAGACGACGCACGCAACCGCACGCAACGTATCGCGACCATAAGGTCGTGGCACAGCAGTATCGACGCACCACTGGGTCAACCCTAATTGGTATAGAAAACTATGGTTTAATTTTAAACTTCGTATTCTGTTTTAAAGCTTTCGAGGAAGTTTATGATAATGAATCGTTCTTCAGAATTTTATTTTACTTCGTTTACTTTGAATAGAGTTTTGAAACAGTAGCCTAGTTGCAGGTTAGGTCAGGTGAGAATTCAGACAACAATCTTTAATTAAAGTATATCATTTTTGAAGTTTTAGGATTTTTAAATGAACTCGTTGTAACTAGTTGGGTTTCACTCTGTGAGAGAAGGGAACAATCTCTCTCTCTCTCTCTCTCGTCTCTCTCTCTATCTCTCTTCTTCCTCTCTCTCTCTCTCTCTCTCTCTCTTCTCTCTCTCTAAATTTTGCATACTTTAAATTATGTGATAACGTTTGTTGTTTTTACGAAATGTTGACGACTATACTTTTGGGCGTGGGAAAATATGGATTTAGGGGAGTAGACGGAATGAAGCGGACAAAACCTCCGACTCATGGCGGCCCCACCCGCAAATTTTGACCCTCCGGCAACCGTACATCTTTGCGATGTACTCTCGGATATGCAATATCAAGCAAGTATACAACTAACAGTTGCCATATATTGTATTATATATAGCATTGGAAAATAATATTAAAGTTTGTCATATACAAAACGTATTACTAATTGATTCTTGTTTTAGCATCACACAATATGATTTATAATTTTTGAATATAATAATTTTAATTTAAATTCCTGTATAAATACTTTAAATATTATCTAGTATATTTAAATACTGTATTTTTAAATATTGCATAAAATTGTTCATGTTTTTTTAATTGGATTGAAAGATAAATTTAAATTGCGCAGGAAGGGATGATCAGACATACTGTAAAATTCACGAAGACATATATCATCTCCAATTTTAATTAAAATTTTTCCTCTGTTCAGTGTTTTTTTCAATTTTAAAATTCAATGGGTTCAAATGTCAGGGGTTTCCAACAAACGTAGTCCAATTAATATAGAATATACGTATGACTATTATATACGCGATGGGAACATTTCATTATACCCTCCAATGTAAAATTAGCTTTTTAATGTTTGTATTCCCTACTGTGTATTTGCTCCAACAAAAGCAAATGTTTACATACATATATATACAATATTATGGCATCGTATTTTGGCGAGGGTAATTAAAAGGTTATTCCACTCGCAATTACTAAATTTTATTAGCGGAGCCTCGGTATCTTATTCTCATGTTCTTTTTTTCCTTTTATTAAATTTTTTATTTAAAATTTTAGAGAGCGCAAAATATTTTTTGTTTTTCTTTTTCATTCTTACTTTAAGATTTAATTAATATTCATTTAATTTTTTTTTTTCCATTTTGTTTTTAAGAGCGAAGTTCAGAATTTGAACTCATATTTTCTGTTTTAGCATTAAACAGTTTTAATTGTTCTTTTTATTTCACACAGCAACACACACAACACACACACACACCAGACCCACACACACACACACACGAACACAACACACATATATATAATATATATATATATATTTTTTCTATATATATTATATATATATCTATATTATATATATATATATATATATATAAATATATATATATTATAAATAATATAGGAAATTTTCTCCGTCTCATATGCAGATCATGGTTTTGTTTTTTTTATACTTTTTTCGTTCATATTATACGAGTCTGTGATATTTGTAAGATCTATTAGGTATCGACAAATAATACGGTTAATATACTTTACAATGTTATGAGTAATATATATATATATATATATAATATGATATATGTATGTGTGAGTGTATCGTGTTGATATACCCAATAATATTAATAATATGATATGATCTTATTACTACTATATTTTGTCTTTAATCAGCTTGTAAGGTAATATATTAATATAAATACATACTTTCAGCTTATATAAGTTATATATATATAATAATTATATTAATAATATAATTATTTAATATATTATATATATATGAAAGAAGTTATAGTAATAAGATAGTCGTCACTAGATTGACATCTTATTTTCATTAGTATATAAATAAACTATTATATATATATATATATATATATATATATATACCGGATATTATGATATGTAATTATTATTAATATATTATATATATATATATAAATATACTAATTAACTATAATTAATATATTACTTATATAATTAATCTATAATATATAATATAGTTAATACTAAGTGTATATAATATATAATAATATATAATATATATATAAATATAATATAATATATTACATTATATATAATATATTTTGAATCAATTATAACTAATCATAGTTCGTGTACGCGAGGTATAATGATAAACTAGATAAAAAGTGGGGCCCGTCGAACTGGTAAAATTAGTTTGTTATGTTATATCGTCATAAGAATGACATTATTGATTATGAATTTAATTTACTTTGATCGAACAAATAGCAGAATACAAACATAAAACGAAGGACGCGTAAGGCTTATCATGGCCAGCAAGTACACCTGAAAAATAAAAATAAAAAAACAAGTCCTTAGCCTTCCGTGTTAGGCTTGTGTTTGGTATGTTCCTTAATTTTATAGTAATATCTCTTTCTCAATTAAGGTGACTGTTAATATTAAACGTCATAAATCTTGCTGGACTTGAAAGCTAAGAATATAATGAGGAGGTATGCTGTTCCGATTTAAAAATAAGTTAGTTCTTATAATTCATCTATAAGTCAGCGCAAATATGTTGCGTATCTATTAACAGATAATTATAATATACCGCTATATCAAAACATTATAAATACCTCAATGATGTAAATAATCAAGATCCCGGGGTGTGGGATGTGGTTTCAATCTTATATAAAAAGAAGAACACCCTGATGTTTACCTGTTATTTCACGTGAATGTATTTAATCATATAACTGTATACCAACAGAACAGTGCATTATAAATATTTTAATAATGATATCAGATTGATACACCTGTATATTCGTCACGCTGCAGATAAAATGTAAGTAGTTAAGAGTGTACTCTAAACTCTCTCGAATAATTAATTAATTATAGTTGTAGATAACAATCTTTTAAATACATGCCAGAAGAGGATGTCATAAAATCAGTCATCTTACTATCTCTTTTTCTAAAGAAAATTAAATTAATTTTCACCACTCGAATAATGGAGTTAAACGTAGATATATGGATAGAATGTGTTAATGACTACAGTGTGCTTATTATAAATAAACCTACAGCTGTTAGAACATTTCATAATATTCTTGGAATCATAAAACAGATATAAATATCTTGGAGGTTTTGTAGAAGGGTTTTAATAACTCAAACTAAGGGAAATCGGAAATGCTGTCTAGATATTGTAACTGGCTTGCAACATCTACATTGTGTATCAGGAATATTAACGCATTCAAAGAAAGAACGTTGGTTGATGCATTCTGATAATAAACTCATTAAACCTTTCAAAATCTATAATAGATAAAACAGAAAACCGTCGATACTTTATATTACTATTTAAGCGAACTATGCTTTCAATGAAGTAGTGCACTGACCTACCTAAATCTATGGATCTAAGTAAAAAAAAAATTTTTAGTAGTTTAATAATCTGAACTAGTTAACTATTAAATCACTATATTTAACTCTCAATGCATGTATCGAAATGAAGTGAAAAAAAATATACTTATAAAATATATAACGACTGAAAATGATCTGAGTTTTCAGTTTAATAGATTAAGCGTTTTAGATTCTTAAGGCTTATATAAAAACTATACTTATATTTGATATTCAATAAATAACAATGTATATATTATTATATTATTTAATTAAATTATATAATATTATAAATCATATTATGAATTTATTATTAAATATTATTATTATTAATATTTTAAAGCTAATTAATGATTATTTATTATTAAATTATTATTATTATTATTGATTATTATTATTAACCTTATTTATTTTTTTGAGTTTTGAATGTTTAATTTGTTTTTTTTATTGAGTGGATTTACAGGGACATATACAGTTGATCTTTTTAAAGATTCTCCTTGTTTATAACGATAATAATAAATATAAATTACTCAATCATAGAACTAACTGTTATTTAATTATATAGTAATAAATTGTTGTGCTGTTGTTGTTGTTTGTTTAAAGTAATCTAACGAGAATAATATATAACCCTTTTTTAGAAAAGCGCTTAAGAAATATTGGTTTAAATAATAATAAATAAATCGGTTGGGTATGCAAATACGTATCTTTTATTTACTTAATTCTTCTGTATATGGTTGGAAAAAAAAAATGCATAATTATCATAAATAAAATATAAATTTATCTAATTTAAGGTTTAATAAAGTTTAATATACTATCGATACGATTTCTTTCAGTAGGATATTTTTTCACGCTGTGCTGGTACGACTGAACACCTCCTGTAATTTTTCTGCTTAATGTCGTCGTTTTAAATGTATAATAATAAGATTATTCATTCTAACGAACGAGTCATTCTAGTTATATTCAACCCAACGATATGTGTTCATTAATAAATTTAATACGTCAACCGGATGGATAACGTATTAATTACTATTAGTCTTGATTCCTCATCCAAAATATAAAGAGTTAAGATAATAGACTCTAATATCATCCTTGTGTTGATATATAAGATCATCAATTGAACATTATCAAATATTTACGTTCGCTCTCGCCATCAGAGTAATATATATGGTGGTCCATATCTGATATATCGACTAGCAGTGAAATATTCTAACTGTGAAAAAGAATATACGTGAGACTATGAAAGTTTCTTAAATAGTGAAATAGATCGATTGTGTTCCTCGTGCGTGTGACTGAATGAATTAAAAAACCCTTATAGAGCTATAACGCAACTTAAATTGTGAAATAAACCCATTCTAATTAATGTGTGACCTTCAGATCATACGTGTATTAGGTTTCATCAGTTCGAACATCTAAGAAAATATTGACAGCTATTGTCATTATTATAAATAAAAAACAATCATTAAACATTACGCCATAACTTAACGTATATGACATATCATTGATGGAATCTTATAAATACTTAATAATAGCACATGAGTCTATTAAATTCAATTAAATTTAATATCACCAAAAACATGATAAGTTTCCCGAATATAATGCAATATAGACATGGAAAATGCTAAAACTATCAGCTATTGAGTAACGAATAATTAATATGTCAAGCTAAACTAGCTAAAATATGTGGTGCTGTTAATACATAAATAATGCTGAAAAAAATGTGTTAGTACTATTTAAAGCATCTTTATATATACTTATACCCTTTTCTAAAGGGAACTGTGAATCTTTAGAGATGATATAATAAAGAACTACCCAAACTTGAATCTATGTTATCACTTAATACTGATTAGATTATGTAGTAATATTAATAATATTTAAATAATAAACTTTATAGTTTATTTAATATTATTATATGTTATCAGAAAATTAAAAATTTACTAAAACAACCTTTATAATTCCCAATTAAAGCTCATAATGTTTTAAATAAATGAAACTTTTATTTACTTCCTCGTATGTTCGCTTTATTAACTAAGTTGTTAATGATAGCCTGTTTATTCGATCGTATTGTTGGTGTAAGTAATACTATATATTCAAGTACGTTTTTAGCTTTACAGAAAGTAAAAACTTTACTTTGTTTTGTCTTTACACGTTAGGTATTATTATGCTATCGTTTTTACACTAAGGGTATTGCTAAATTTTTTTGTAATTTTTTTTTTATATTGATTATAAATATAATATTACTATGATTAATGTAAAAATTAACAATTAATTCATAAGTTGGTAATGAATTAATGGTTAATCTAGATAATACCAATAAGTTGTTTTATGAATTTTGCATGAAGACTGTTACTTTAGTTAGTATTTAATCATATGTAGCTTATTTGTGATGTTACAGAACTCATGATTTTACAGGATTAGTTTATCACCTTAATTCTGTTTCTGCTCCTCAAGATGATTTTAATAGAAGAAATTTACTATTATTAATAATATAATATGGGTTTGGAATGTGTATATATATATAATGTATTATAAATAAATATTCTTAATAATTCCTAAGCCATGTTAACGTTAAGCCTATTATCATATATTCGCAAATAACTTTTGATTACGTCTATAACCTACTTAAATTTCACTAATAGGTCGTTAGATAATATGATAATTATACAATGTTAATATGTTAGTATTAATTTTTTTTAATTATATTTAAGAAAATGTTATGTGAATTTAAAATAATAATAACATTAGTATTATTACTAAGTTAAAGAGACTAACGTACTAGTTTTATTTTTGACCATATAATAGTGTTGTAAATAAGCTTACGTTATTTGGTAAATGTTATTTTAGTTACTTTTTATACTATGTGGGGAATAAGGATTGTAAACTACAAAGTTAACTACAATTTTTCATATTTTTTACTTCGGTAATTTAATTTCCTGTTTTAAAGAGAAGTTAAAGTAGTTTTTGTCAGTACCGTGGTGATTTGTTATTCATTAGTTTAGATATAATGTAACTGAATAAGTAAGCTTATTAATTTAATGTGAAACTTTAGTATACTTTAAATCAATCATGTATAATTTTAATGATCTTTTAAAATTTATAACGTATAACATTTTTTTTTTTACTATGTTTTATCCCAAATGATACTTCAAAGAAATGTGACTTATATCTAATAATCAAAATAGTTCAAGGCATGGACATATATAAGTAATATATACTAGCTAATTGTATGAATATTTAATGGTGGTTGATATTTTACTGTATATTATAATACTGATTTAATATATAGTAGGGTATGTAAAGAACAAATGACAATTTTCACGTAAAATAAATTATGACCTAACTTAATCAAATATAAGATCTAAATAGATCTAATAGATCACTATTGACAGTACGTAGAGGTGATGGTCTGGATTGGTGGTATCTATATATTTTGAAATTTTTATTCTGATCCTTACTGTATTAAGTATATTCATCATTTAATAAAATACTAAGTATTAATAAATTTTCACATGATAAAAAATTCAATTAAAGGATATTTCAATTATTATATCAATATAATCAATATAGTAATCAATTAGGAATCAATATATAATAACATCGTAATTGTAAAGAATAAGTATAACAATTTAGAATAAATAATATAGAAAATATATATATTAACATATGGTATGCAGCAATGTTATATGCTTCCCAATTTTTAATTACTGATTTTACTGATTAGGTGAATATGTATAAAACTCATGACTAATTTCATACGTATTAAATAAGATTTGACCTTAATCAACTAGATCAATAATAAGTAATTCTAAAATATAATCATAATAATAAGTAATCCACAGTTAATCTATCATGTACACATAACACATCTAATATTTTGTCCGAAACTTTAAAAGTTAAATTTTTGTGGTTTATTAAATTTTAGTGAATCCTTTTTCTATATTGTTAATAGTAAGTTAAATACAACCTAAATAGACAACAGTTTAATGATTACCTTAATCAATTAAAATACAATAATCATAACGTATATACAATAGTAATCACATAAGAATGGACATAGATATGATATTGTAACTAAGTGATAAGAGTTGGAGTTTATTATATACTTAATTTTATTTATAATAATTAATATAGTATAGGTTATGTATAAAAAACGTAAATTCTGTTATAACATATAATAAGAATGTATTTCATTAAAAGAAATAATCACAAACAAAATTCTAATTAGATATGAATTATAATATTTGTAATTATTTAATTAATTTTTTTCTGAATTCTGTTTGTATTGAAGTTCAAATGAATACCATAATATTTTCGAAATCTAATAAACAGACTCACGATTGAGAGCGATTAAATATTAAAACTACTCAAACATTTGTTTGATTCTTTCCAATCACCTCCATTGCAACTTCCATACCCTACCGCGAGCGCTCCAGCACCGTAAGTATGTCTAGAGAGCCTTACTCCTCAGATTCCTATACTAACTTCTTTCGTATAAAATAATTAACACTTCTGCATCCATTCTCAATACCAGATATTCATTATATTGCTGTGATAGCAATTTAATTTTCTTTTAATGAGTAAGCTAGGGTATCCCCTTATACTTAGGGAGCCCTTCGTGGATGATTAAACTTCGTGAGATTGTACGAATTAGTAAGTACTACTCATCATTCTTATTAACAGCACTTCCAAATATATTAATTTAATATCAACATAACGTTAAAAACTCTAACTAATATATAACAGATAAATATGTTAACTGAAGATGCATGACCGGATGCAGGTAATATATATGCAGATGCGTAGGCAAGGTGCAAGGAAGAGCGGTTGCACGTAATAATTATATGTGCGATAGCGATGTCTAATATATTAATATGTTAGTATTATGATATAAAAGACTAACGTATCAACGAACAGTGGAAAGACGACAGAACGAGGTTTAAAATAACAACTCAGAAGTATTCACCCTTTCCCTACACGTTTTATCACTTATGATAGACAGTAATCATATTGTAATAGCTAATAATAATTAATTAATTTGAATTTTTGTGAATATGCGCGCTCTACGCGCGGCTCCTAAATAAGTCTGTGTTACTTAGTCGATACGCAAAACTAAATCATATATGTGATGACGACGTGGAAGAAAGAGTAACTCTATATATAATTAATTCACGAATGACAACGCTTGTTAAGTACACTTATAATACGTTCTCTACGCTCAGATCACGTAACAACAAAGTGCGAATAAGGACTATATATCGGACGTAATTACCTCACCCTTAGGGGTGACCTAACCCTCTAATATACATCCTACAGACTGAAATTTATAAACGGAAATCGAGCTTACAATATACCTCAATATTAAAGAATAAATTATCCAAGTTTCAGACCTTAATCATCTCTTAAATACTTTTCTGTGAGGAAAAGTCATGTAATATAGAGGTCACAACTTAGTTAACAATTTATAACTGACTATATATACTAAATTATAATATATATATAAATATAATATATCATAATAATATATATATAAATTTATATATAAATAATTATATATATATCTTATATATATTTAAATATTATATTTAATGAATTAAATATATTATATATATAATATATTATAATAGTATATATTAATATATAATTATATATATAATAATAATATATTAATATAATTATAATAATATATATTATAATTATTATAATATATTATATATAATAATAATTATAAATATAATATTATATTATTAATATAATATAATATATATATATATATATATAAATTAATTATGAACACAGAACCCAACCATTGATAGATTGATTTATTCAACCATAGTAATGTGGCAATGACTAATTCTCTAAGTGGCACGTAAATAGTGTAATAGGTCTAATATCAATAGTACAATTGACTAATATACTATTAATAATAAATATATATAATTAAATTAATATAAATAATAATAATATATATATTAATAATATTAAATATATATATTATTATAATATATATATAATTATATATATAATATAATATATATTATATATATATATAATATATATATTATAATATATATATATAAATATATATATAAATATATATGATAATATAAATATATAATATATATAATACCCTAATATATCCTAGTCAGAGAATATTTATTATTTATTGTGTACCCCTAAGTGTCCCACGTAAATAATATATGAGAATCCCAACATCCTGAAGATGAATAAAAGAATAAATTAAGCCTATATAATATAATACCTTGTAAGGAAACGCAAATTTAACATTGAATTTAATACTTAAATACTAGAGCACATGTAAAAATATTCATTGATAATTAAGTTCTAAAATTAATGTATAATACAATTAATATTACATAATTCAAATATGTTTGAATGTTTGAAAGCCAAAATTAAGAAAAAACTCAAAAGTTTTGGGATACCAAGTTTCTTGCTTCGAGTATATTTAAAAGTAGGGCTGTAGATCATACAAGTCAAGGAAGTTCCCTTTAAGTATATATATAATCAAAGAATTAGTAGATAGGCATTATAGAATTTATTCTTATTACTCCTAGTTTTAGGTAATACTCTTGTAAAATTCTCCTTACAGCGTCGATAAATCAAGATATAATCTGAAATTATTCCATTAGCGAGACCACCTAGCTAAAAACCACATATCTTATACCAACCTATTAATTTAAAGGTGAGTCGTAAACGTTTCTTGACTATTTTGCACCTATCATAACCAATTAAGATCATCCGCATGAGCTAACTTATCACACTCTGAAACCAGACATAATTATTTCCTAATAATAGCGGTTGCCGGGGAGGTGGAACATTAAACAATACTAGTCATTCGGTGCTTTATTCATTCACCAAACCTAATCCTGTTCATCCCTCCCTCCAGATCAAGACTTTAATAGAATTAATACATAATAAAGAGAAAGTATTAATAAAATGTAGAAAAGAATATTTCTAAGCCCGATTAAATTAACACTTAAATCAATTAACTAATTCTAATACTCGTATCTAATCTGTCAATTTACGCGTGCTATCAATGCAGTAAAGGATAGAAGCCTACTTCATATAGTGCCTCTTCCTCTCTTTTGGACTTCTTAACTCAAACATATAATTGACATTCATTCTACAGATCATTTTTAAAAGGTAAAACTTATGAACTCGAAATACGAACTTGAGAACACATTTACAAAAAAAGAACTTTTTATAACAAAGCGAATATATAAAAATAATAAACCATTGAAACAAATGCTGTTCCTTAGGAATAACAAGAATTTAGTAGATGCTTTTTGAATATTTACTTGTTCTCCTAGTTTAGGTACTACTTGTAATCTCCTACAGGTGATTCAAATATACTGAATTTGTTCCTTAGTGGAAGTAAATAAACTATTAACTTTATAATTTTAAGTATTCGTAAACTGTTTCTACTATGCCCATCAACCTTAAGCGCGAGCTCATTCAACTCTGCCGAAAATATGGTTAGGGGGGGGGGGAACTTAAACAACTATCATTCGGTTGCTTTATTTAACCTTTGTTCTTTCCAAAGTTTTTGAATCTATCGTAATGGAAATATTTTGAAATAACTTAAATCATTTAATCTAATCCTTCATCGTCATTACGGCTTCCGTAAGGAGAGCTCTTCTGGTGGCCTTTCCTCTCTTTGACTCTTAGTCCTTTGCTCTCTCAGCATTTTGGTGAAACTTTGCCGTAGCGCTGCACATTTCAAAAGCTTTTCAAAGCGTATGGTGAAAAAATTTTAATTTCTAAACTTCCTTGTTTCGATATTTATCTCTCTGATTTTCTTTCCGTTTGTTCTATAGCAATTGTTATAGACGTCCATCTCGACGTTCATCCTTTAAAAAAGGTTGCTCGATTTGTGCTGGCACCTCCATTCCCCCTCGCGCGCTTCAAACGTTCCGGAGCCGGAATTATCTCCGCCGGGGCGCCACCTATGATCCACGGTGTACTTATACCTTAATTTTATTGTTTCACCTTAATATATATTTAATTTTAAAACCTCTTAACTTTTTAACCCTACTTCCTTACTTGTATCAACTATTCTTACTTCCATAATCCCAGCGTATACGTAATATATTACCTATTATCAACTTACCTTATAATTATTACCTAGCAAAACTCTATTGTCTAGATTCGTTATCGATAATTATTATTCTCATTAATTCGTTCTACGTATATTGCAGTATTTGCACAAAGTCTTTAGCATGCTACCTTTATCTATTTTGTCTACTTTACTTTTACTCTTGAAGGTTTGAGATAGTGGAGTGTCGTCCATTAATTCCAGACTGAATTTGACTTAGTAGTAAAAATAAATTTGAATTTTGAGCAAGCCTTTAGCTTTTTCCATTAAATTTTGTGTTTAGACAATGTAATTTTATTTTAAAAAACATTCAGTGAAGTTAAAGGAAGTTATAAGTCCTTGTTATAAAGAAATCAAATTTATATAAAAATAAATTAATAAATATTGACTTTTCAATTTACCAATATCGCATCATACATACTAGTATCATAAACTCTCCATCTTTTATATACTTTATAAGTATTGGAGTTGCATCTTTTACTACTCTGCAAAGCAGAGACGAAAGTTCTTATGGAATTTTCACCAAGTGTACAAGATTTCCTATTCAAAAAAGTATCCAACTCGCGTTTAATAATTATAACACCTCTGGGGAATGCACACAACTGTGCTTGATATCAAAAAGTGTGTACTTCTCACAAAGTTAATGCCTTACATTTGAGGAAGATGTCTATTTCCTTCTGGAGTGCTGTGTTGGGGTCCATCGTTTCCATTTTCCTTGATTATGATATCACTATCTTGAGTTTTCGGGTGATTCATCATCTTTACATCAGTATTCATAAGTACTCAGCACTTTAAAAGGGAGCGATGATAATGAGACTCAATCAATGAATGTCAAATTATGTTAAAATTAGACTTAGGTCTTGTTCACATTTTTAGGAAGGCGAATGACAAACAAAACGTAGACTTAACTTGTTTTTTTTTGTTCAGTATTCTCTCGCGTTTGCCTATCTACTTGGAAGATTTAAAGCAGAAGCTTCTGATAATATTAATTTATCTTTTGGAGAGAGTTGAGTTCTTCTTTTTAATATATTTGGGTAGTTCATTGCTTCATCTGCTGTAAACGTTCATAAATTGTCCTTGGTTTGACTTACTCCTTTTACTTTTAAATTGGCAGACTTTTTAAACTTATTCTCCTAATCATTTTAATCTTTTTTCACTCTGACTATATTTCCTTTTCTTATGGGGATGTAATTACATGACTTAGGATGTCTTGGTTCATTGTAAAAGATCTTTTTCAGCTTGTTTGTTTGTCTCCGTATTGTATTTACATGAATTCTTGGTCTGTAAAAGACTCTTTTTCAAGCTTGCAACGCTTTAACTGTGTGTTCTTGAAAAGAATTATGACTAAGAGTTACAAGTTTCATTAAAGGAGACTTCTGTACTCTTTTAGATTCAAATTTTTTGCTGCATTAAACACGAGATTTGGGCAAGATATGCTGGTGATGCGTGAAAGATTAACCAAGCATAAAGTGGAGCAGGATAAATGATTTCAATATTTCTTTTTTCCTTCGCTTTTAAGGTGGCTGATAGTCTTGATGGTCGTCCTGAATCCACAAACTACTCAACTTCTACACTATTGATCACATATGTTTTTTTCAATTGTGTGTAAGTAGCTGACACCAAATTTGAGGACAAGAGCTCCTGTAAATTTTTACAAAAAGAGGCTAAATTTAAATGGTGGTTTGAATAGATAAATCGTCCTCATGTGCTTTCCATTGACCCTCATGTCTGGCTTAGAGGTACTTGGACTACGATGCGAATCATGAATGTCTTCATTCCTCTCTCTTCATTTTTCATATAACAAAAAATAATCTGATTTTATAAATTTTTTTTTTTTTTTTTTTCATATTAATGAAATGCCGGATAACAACATCTATTTTGAAGAGAGATCCGATATCCTAGAATAATACAAATTGCATAAAGAATCTTTCATTTTCCCACCGATTCTTGTGTTCCTTTCTCGCGATAATCGGAATGGGCACCGAGGTGATCCATCTATCTCAGTATCAGAAGTAATTTTAGAGGAATTTTAGGGCAATATCCAGATTGGAGTCTTTTACAAAGAGTTTATCTCTAATTAAATCGGTGCGTAGCTAACACTGTGTGGACATTTCCTACATTATATTTTTGTACGCTAGATAGGTTATTCTCATATTTTTTTTTCTGCTCTTCTTGATTACCCCACATTTAGCATAACCAGGTTTTTGATGCTCCTTTGAATCAGTGCCTCAACATTCAACTTCAAAACTGACAAGGCTTAAAAAAAACAAAAAAAAAAATACACACTCCTTTAACTTCCGAATACACAAAACGCACCTGTTGGCAGCCCGGGGGCAATACACATTTTGGCTAATCAGGTTTGATATATTTTTGTGAAGGGGAGCTGTAGTATAGTGTGAACCCGCAGCATAGACGGCTCAGTTGGGGTCATCCGGTGAGCGCGCGCGTGGGGGTTGCTAATAATTGATTAACAAAAAAATATGGGTAGAGTGCTGTTGGGCAGGGAGAGCTGTGGATCTCAGCACAGATAACATTATACTCGACCGAAGATAAAATGTTTTTTTTTTCTTTTTATTCTTACAAGGTGAGTTTGGCCCAATTTTAAATCTGAATAAATTAATGTCTTGTTTATTTTATAAAACCCAGCTGAAAGAAATAATTTGTTTTAAACAACAGAGACCATGAAAACTACCACTAGTCATGTCTTATACCTTAGGGTGCATGCTTCGCTAAAATACAGAAACGCATCTCACATTATTTGGGAGGTCATTATTGGCCTAGAATTAAATAATATAAGTCTTTATTTAGTACATATGTTTTGACCTAACTCGGAGATAATGCGAGGACGCTGCTAATGTATGCGATAAAATCAAAAACCAGCTGCTATTACCAGTGTAACTCAAAATAGTGAGGTACAATCATTCCGACCATCTTCTGTGATGCGTTTTGTGTTAGGTTGTGCTGTTGTGAATGAATTCTGTCCATTCTATACATATGAGCATGATCACAGACTTTTTCAATCGACCTCTGTTTTACTTTTCTTTTGTTTTTTTATGGTGGTGATCTGATAAAGAAGATTGTTAGTTGTGTCATAGGAGAATAACTCTCTCAAATGTCCAAATCAGTGTAAACTTGATTTAGTGACTGGAGGAGTGATACACCACTGTTTCTTTGGAAGTATGTGTGGTATAAAATGAAACTCGACTAGATCAAGACCATATATGAGCATTATAGGTGCCCAAAAATTAGATGGCGCATGAAACCTTATAATACGGAATACAGCTGATCTCTTCCAATCTATTATTCGGAACGCTTTAAAGCCAGTGCGCATAAAGTGTGAAGTCTATGTGACCTAGTGTCTGTGAACAATATGTTTCTTCTTCTTCCATATAATATTCAAGGAACTGGTGTTATGCAATGTTGCATCTTGATCAAGTGCATCTTGAGCCTCTCAAGTCATCTTGTAATACACATATTAGGGAACAGGATTTTATGTCAGATGTATTTGTTCGTGGCCTCGCGTTCACGAAAATTAATATGATCTGAAGACATATATATTTGGTTTTCCTATTTGATAAGTTCGAAAGCTTCTTCTACGCTTTGTGTGGATACACTATGGAAAATAGTAGTGAGGTACTATATAGCATGAAGTGTTGGGGGAAGGTGTTGCATCCAATGGTAAGTTGAACACATTCTCGCTATGGAAAGAGAATAAATAGTGATAAGATAATTGAGCTGGGGAAATAAGAATAACTCAAGCTTTTCATTTCTTTAAATAGGAGAACAGACCTCACCACACAGACTCTACAGTTAGACTTATCTGGTGGCATCTCAAACGTGTAAATTTGGCAGGTCTCTCAATCGCGTTCAGTTTTCTTGATAGCTGACTGCAACTTGTGTTCGTTATTTTTTTTTTTATTTTTTTTTATAATCTCGATAATGGTTATTGATAAAAGATTTATAATTGCTCGACTATGATTATGAGAGTAAAGGTAGAGAGGACGCTGCTTAAGAGATTCTTGTGCACTATTTGTGGTGTATAGCCATATTTTGTTGTTGCAGTACTCTTGTTTTAACTCTTCTCTGTGTGCTTCTCCTCACTGCAAATGGAAGAGTAAGATGCCTGACGGAGAATAATGCTCTCGCGACATTTTCATACTGTCTCTCATTATCAACATCTGCAACTCTGATTGAATCACCTGTCTTCTATATTTAAAGACTCTGTATCTATATTATCTCTTATCTTTCTCTCTCAGATGACACCAGCATTTTATCTTACTATTCTCCTATCAATCTTTCATTATCTTATCTATATATATAATATATATACTCCTATATCTTATTATCTCTATCGCTCAAGTAGAAGCACGACCGTAAAGTCGAATGGGAAAGCCTTTCCTCTTACATACTCCCACTCTCTATTACCCTTAGTGAGAGTCGTGCATTAAATACAATAAATCTCACCCCCTTATACATGCCCCGTCTCTCGCATCTCTCACTGTGTGCGTATACTCTCTCTTCGTCAATGTGGGGTCTTCTCCTTCTTGCCTGGCACAACAAAGTCATCATCCCTTCTCCACATACGCCATCCGTCCCATTACTCTTCCTTATTATTTACTCATCATTAAATATTACCTTCTTCTGCTAATTAACTTTTTTATAAGCATTTCCTTCTCTTACCTCGATTTTCTCTTATTTTATTTTTTCTCTCTCTCTTTAAATAGTTAATACTTTATCTCTATTTATCTTCCTTTTTCTATCCTTCCCTAAATCGTTCATTCTTTATTCTTCTCTCATTTTCCAATCATACAAAATTTCTTCTCCACATCTGAATCACTTCTCTGTACCTTAGATATACTATATTACCTCTTATTCATACCATAGTTTTCAATACTATATACATTAACACGGGTCTACATCAACATACCCTTATGCAAAACCTAGCGCACTCAAGCAATTAGTCCTTGCATTCACCCAGATTTTAACTACACTTCCAACCATTCATCGAAGACTCATCATGCCGTTCCCTTTTTTCACACTCTACTCTATCGCTCAAATATTTAAACTCTGAGCTTGTCCAATTATACAATCCAACATAACTTCACACAGCGGTTCGTTCTCTTATTTCTCCTATCACTACAGGGTTATGGAGTGGTTAGTGGGGAGTCGCGTAGTTTTGAAGAGAGTCGAGTCGGAGTCGGCAATTTTGAAGATAGCAGTGGAGTCAGGAGTCGGTAATTTTGAAAGAGGGTGGAGTCGGAGAGAAAACGATCGGTAAATTTTCAAAGTTTCCCGAAACGGAATGTTCCGGGTAATTTTCAAAAGGGTGCGCAGTCGCAGTCGGTAATTTCTCTCAAGAGGTCGAAGTCTCGGAGTTGGTCGGTAATTCTCTTTTGAAGAGGTGGAATCGGAGTCGGAAATTTTTTGAACCGACTCCACAACCCTGCTCACTACCATGACCTTACTCCGACCTACATTTACTTTCAAACCTCATCTACCAATCATCTCCTCAATACTGTTTTCAGTTTCACCGCACAAAACCAAATATCAGTAGTACATACAGACACCCTTCCACTCTCTTTCCTTCTAAACCCTTCCCTACTCTAATTCTCTTTCATCACTTTATCCATAACACAGGATTAAATAACCAAAGAGACATAACGTATCCAATGTCTTACTCTACTATTAATATTAGACCATTCAGTTTCAACTCCATTAATTCTTACACACGCTTCACTACCGTCATACATGCTTTTGATTCCATTCAAAAACTTACCACCAACACCTGCACAGAGCTTCCCTCCCTATTAATTCTGTATAACGCCTGTTTTGCAAGTCCGTAAACCTAAATACAAATTTATTATTGTCTTCTTTAATTTTCTCAATCATTTTCTTAAAGTCGACAATCTGATCTAATAACTCTACCTTCTAATGCACCCTTTATTCTTCGCCAATCAGTCCTCTCGTGTAGTCTCGACGGCCACTCTCGTATCAACCAATATAATATATTACTATATATATATATATATATATATATATATATATATATATATCTAATTATTACAATACTCTTATATATCTATATATATATATATATATATGTTACTATATATAATTATATCTATACTATAATCTTACGTATCTATTTATTATCTTTCTCTATATATATTTCATCTTAATTTTACTTATATATTTATTAATTATCATATTAATTCCCTACACTAATTATCCCTCATATCGTTTTCTATAAACCCTAATAACCCTTACCACTACTAATGAGTACACTAATTTACACTGCTCTCCTATACTACTACTACGATCCTTCTCAGAATAACTAACCTTTCACAAATGCTTATAGTACTTCGTTACACATTGCTTTCTCATTAATTTTCATATATTCACAGTTATTATATTTACTTATAATCCTATTGCGTTAATCTCTTGATAATTATTTATTCTATATGTAAATTTACATATATCACTCATCTTGCTTATTTACCTTTCTTCACTTATCTTTCATTATCTATTATAAATTTACTCGGTATATAAACTTTTATTACTTAGAGTAGGGAGGAGGTAATAGTTGAGTTATAAAGTGTGAAACGGACCTGAGGGAGGTAAATAAGTGGAAAGGTATGTGCATTGAGTTGAAAATCCTGCATAACATTGGTAAGTCGATGAGTTGATAGGTGAATTGTTAATGTCATAAGAAGTTGTTTAGTAGAGAAGTGAAGTTATATCTGATGTGAGTATGGGGAGGAGGGAGAGTAAGATCAGTGTATGTTGAGCTAAAGAAAGTGTTTTTGTAAGGTCATATCAGTGTAAAGGTATAGGAGTTTAATTAATAGTAAAATTATCAAGAATGAAAGTGAGTTAGTGATTGTATAAGAGGAAGTGTAAAAACTACACTGGAATTAGTTTATAGTGTGTTGTAGGAAAGGTATATATGCTGGTATTTTGATTGAATAAGTGAGTCTAGTGACTGAGGGTTGATTGTTGAAGAACAAGGTGCATTTGTACAAGTGGCAAAGGATGTGTAGATTAAATTTTTACATTGACGTAAATGTTTGAGAAAATGAGACAGAACAGGGAACTTTTTTTTAGGTTTTATGGGTTCGCAGCAGGCGTATGATAGGATTAAAAGAGAAGCTCTGTGGCAGGTGTTAATGATATATGGTGTTGGTGGTACGCTGATTGTTGGTGAATGCAAAGGGACTAAGTCTTGAGTGCGCTAGGATTCTGCATGAGGGCATATTGTTACAGGTGTTAATGTATAGCTGCGAAACTAAAGTGTGGAATAATAATAAGCGGTATAGTTCTAAAGTGCAGTCTAATTTAGATGGATAATCTTAGGGATGTGTTAGGTGTGAGAATTGATAAAATCAAGAATGAACGTATTAGGGAGTTGTGATATGACGAAGAGTAAATGAGAGAATAAATGTGTGTATTAGTGGCTTGGTCATTGGAAAGGATGGATCGTAGTCAGTTGGCTAAGCGGGTGGGCGGCTATGGGACTGAAGAAAAAGTGAACTGACTTGGTAATATAGTGTCTGAAGGAAATGAATGTCATTTTGGTTCAAGCGAGAGGAATGGTGCATTATAGGAGTGAATTACATGATTCTTTGAGGGGTATGGTTGTGGGCTTGGGGCAGGGGATGAATCCCTACAATGTCGAGATACGACAGTGGGAGTCTGTTGCGGTGGGTGAAGCTCTAGGGTGGACTTTGGCTGCGATTGGTCAGTATTTAAGGGTATGAGGGGTGAGCTTTCTTGGTCGACCTAGGTCCTATTCATCTACTAAATTGTTGTTTCCGGTGCATGTTTGCGCACCCCAGGCACAATCTGTGGTGAGATGTGGGAAGGCTGATAATGATGATTATTAAGTAGAAGCGTTTGTAATTTAACTAAGTCGTTTTATTTTTAAAAATCAAAAAAGATTTTGTAAATTTTTAAATTAATTAAAATTCTGAGGCCATTTTTATTTTTATAATTTTTTTTTTTTAACTCCATTTAAGCAAAATTTATATTTAAAGTACATTTTTATTATCTAGTATTAAAAAGAAAATGCAATTCAAAACATTAATTGTCAAAAAAAATAAATAAAAAATTGAAGCTGTAAAGTTTAACATTTTATAAAATAAGGATGTTAAAAGAAAATATGATGATAA
>JABUQX010014070.1:27500-35000 GCA_015478945.1 Trachelipus rathkii
GGGTTATTTCAGTACAAGCATCCGAAAAGAAGAAGCAGTAGGAGACATGACAAACGTCGAAAAGAAAGCCCAGCCTTACCGCCCCCTCTGTACCATTAATTAGTGAGAGCTCGTCACAGACAGAAAATCCACCCTAGAGCATCATGGGACCGCGACGGACCCTCACTATGGTAAATCGTCAATGTAAGGGTTCATCCCCTGGCCCAGGTGGGCCACAACCATGCCCCCATACAAAACCCCGCCATTCTCTCCTATCATGCACCTTTATTCTCGCCTCTGCCAAACTCACATTTCTCTCCTTCAGACATTCGTTCACCGACTCAATCCTATCTTCGGTCTCCCAGCCGGTCGGTTCCCAACATACTCTCCACTATACATCCATAACCAACCGACTTTCTATTTCATCCTTTCCACATATTAAAACCATCTCAACATACTCATTTATTCTCTCATTTACCCTTTCTTCACATCTCTAATAGTTCATTCCTCATTTTATTAATTCTTTTCACACCTAGCATGCCCCCAAGATTGTCCATCTGAACACATTGAACTTTAGATCTATACTTCTTATTCCAGACCATAGTCTCACTACCATACAATAACACAGGTAACAACATACCCTCATGTGACTCTAGCGCACTCAAGACTTAGTCCCTTTACATTCACCAACGATTTAATTGCACCCAGCCACCTTCCTGCCATTCACAACTTTCCTACTACACTCTGCATCATCCGTTCCCTTCTCATCCAACACATACCCTAAATATTTAAACTCAGACACTTGCTCCAGCTGCTCATCATCTAACATAACTTCACACTGAGGACTGTCCTCACTCACAACCATAACCTTACTCTTATCTACGTTTACTTTCAAACCCCTCCTTTTACATACCCTGCCAAATCTCTCTACCAATCCTCTCAAACTCTCTTCAGATTCGCCACACAGAGCCAAATCATCCGCATATAATAGGTAGGGCACCTCCATTCACTTTCTTTCTTTCTCCATCATTCTAACACCAATTCCTGACCACCTCGAATTCTTTCCTAACCCCATCCATATACACATTGAATAACCAAGGAGACATAACACAACCCTGTCTCACTTCGCTATTAATCCTAAACCAATCACCATTGACACCATTTATTCTTACACACGCTTCACTATCGTCATACATACTTTTGATTCCATTCAGAAGCCTACCACCAACACCATATATCACTAATACCTGCCATAAAGCTTCCCTATTAACTATCATACGCCTGTTGTAAATCCATAAAACCTAAATATAATTTATTCTTCTTCTCCCTCATTTTCTCAATCATTTGTTTCAATGTAAAGATTTGATCCACACATCCTCTACCACTCCTAAACGCACCTTGTTCTTCACCAACCAGTCCCTCAGTCACTCGATGCACTCTTTCAACCAAAATACCAGCATATACCTTCCCTACAACACTCAATAAACTTATTCCCCTATAATTTCTACAGTTCCACTTTTCTCCCTTACCCTTATATAAGGGTACTATTACCGCTCTCCTCCAATCCCTTGGAACTATACCCTCCATAAACGCTTTATTACACAACTTCCAAATCCAATCAATGACCATAGGCTGAGGTATTGAGCATTTCACTGGAAATTTCATTCCTGCAGAGTTACCATTCTTCAACTTTCTCACTCTACCCATTACCTCCTCCTTACTAATAACCTCATCCCCAAAATACCTATTCCTTCTTGCACCATCAAAACCACACACATTCACTAACACCTCATCATTACTGTTAATATTGTGCAGATTTTCGAAGTGTTCTTTCCACACTCCCCTCACATCCATTTCATCAGTTACAAAAGCACCATCCCTATTCATTATTCTAAGCAGATTCCCCTTATTCTCATTCTTAACCTTTCGCGCTTCCTTCCAGACTTCCTATTCCCTTGTATGTCCTCATTCATCCTCCTTCCAAACTGTTCATTTTACCTCTTGTTTTCTCTACGTATGCCTTTTAGTATTTCTTTTTTCCTCCTTATATAATTCCAAGCATCTTTCTTTTGAAATTTCATCATTTGCTTTTAGTACATTCAACCACTCTTCTTTTTTACATTTAACCGCTTTCATCACCTCTTCATTCCACCATTCGCTGTTAACATTCTTACTTCCTACTTTAGCACATCCACACACTTCCTTTGCACTACTAACAATAATAATAATAATAATATAATAATAATAATAATATAATAATAATAATATAATAATAATAATAATAATATAATAATAATAATAATAATAATAATAATAATAACAACAACAATAGCAATAATAATAATAATAATATCAACAACTTACCAATTATGAAAGTAATAATAATAATAATAATAATAATAATAACTTACCAATTATAAAGTAATAATAATAATAATAATAATAATAATAATAATAATAATAATAATAATAATAATAATAATAATAACAACAACAACTTACCAATTATGAAAGTAAGAGTAACTGATGAGATGCCAATCATCTGAACGACCAAACTATGATTGCTCGTGACAGAATACAATATGAGTAAAATCAAACCTTCAACAAATGTTACAAAATGGTAAAATCTTCTTCTCCAATCTTGATTACCATTCTACAAATAAATAAGATAAAATGAAAAAAAAAAAAAAAAAAAAAAAAAAATTATTTAAAATGTAATTAGCATGTAGAGTTTTGTAATATACAGTAGGGGGCTCGAGTCGATGGGGGACAGAGGGGGGGACGATTCATACCCCGGAGGGGATGGTCGGAAGAACCCCCTCGACAACCCAATACATCTGCAATGTTGAAATTAGCACAAGGAATTGTGTGTGAAGAATGTGGTAGGGTGATCATACATATGACATTTAAATCTGCCTATCCCCAAAATATCCTAATTTTTCAAGTGACTTATCTGAAAGTTACTGAGCTATATTAATAATTAACATTAAAATAGCATAAATATATAAAGATATTCTGGAAAATGATCGAAAAAAGATTAGAAAAGAGTAAAGATATGTGGAAAGATACAAAATAAAAAGTTTATGCTCTATAGCCCTGGGTTTGTTAGAATCGCTTATGCATTCATTAGCATAAATATAAAAAGAAAACCTACAAGGGTAAAAAAAAAATTAAGCTTTTAACTATTAAACAAGCAAAATACAGAATTAATAACTAGATTAGTAGTTTAAACTTTCAAATATCAATATGTCAATGAGAAAAAAGAGAGAAAAGGAGAAGGAGAAAAGAGAAAAAGTTAGAAAGAGAAGATCTGTATTTAACAAGGGGTTGTAAATAAAGCATGAAGCAAAGTAATCAATAATATATATTATTTCAGGTGAAGGGGAGGTTTCAATTTTCCTTAGGGAAACTTTAGGGAAATTTCCAAAGGGAAACTTGAGACCATAATTTCCTTAATTTTCATCCAATTTGCATAAAGTCTAAAGAATAATGCAACTTTTACATGCTCTAAAACATTGATTGTCAGCATTTTTCTGTATCTGTATTGGTATTTTTGTAATTTCATTTGAAGTAAAATAATGCTTCCAATATTTTTGAGGTCTAGTCCTACAATTTTTGTAGAAATGACTTCAAACTGGAACTGTACTAAGTTACAACACGGATATTGATACCTCCATCCAAAACTAAAGGGCCACCAATTACAGATATCCTATTAAAATAGTTTTCATAGTTTATTTGCATTAATTTTTCTGTTCATCTGTCTCTACAAAACATGTACAATTGGGGGAGATAAATTTTTTGACTATCCAACCATTTTGCCTCTGGGCAGGGGAAAAAATTTAATTTTTCCCCCATTGATATATATATATATATATATATATATATATATATATATATATATATATATATATATATATATATATATATATATATATATATATATATATATATATATATAAGAGAGAGAGAGAGAGAGAGAGAGAGAGAGAGAGAGAGAGAGAGAGAGAGAGAGAAGAGAGAGAGAGAGAGAGAGAGAGAGAGAGAGAGAGAGAGAGAGAGAGAGAGAGAGAGAGAGAGAGAGAGAGAGAGAGAGAGAGAGAGAGAGAGAGAGTATAATCTAAATTAAAAAGGTATCTCTCCCTCAATTATACATGCATTAAAATTTCGTATTGATCGTATGAACTGAAAAAAAAAGTTAAGTTTTACAGAGATATTGCTGAATAATTTTCTGTTAACAAAGATTTAAGAAATTTTTTACATGCTTTTTCCATACCCAATTTTTTCTATTAAATTAGCATTTTCTTTAACAAACTTTTCCTGTGCCAAGAAACAAAATGGATGACGCTCTAGAAAAAAATTTATCTAAATAAAAAAAGTGTATCTCCTCAATTATAAAAGCTCCGAAAATTTCCTATTGATCGGATGAACAGAACAAAAATATCGCAAATCATCATCAAAATCATTTTCATATGATGTCGGGAATTGGATTATGGATGAATATAAAATTTTAGAAGTTTATTGATAAAAAAAAAAAAAAGACAACTTCATATTATCCAAATTTCAAGTAGTTTGAAAAAAATTGTGACAATTTCAAAAATGTCATAAACATGATTTTTCTTAAAATAAAAATACAAAACAAACCAATAAGAGACTCAGAAAAAAGCTAGAAACCGACGTTTGAAAGCTCGTAAAAAAAATTGCATTTTGTATGATGCAGATCAGATGAAAATTAAGAATTTTTTGTTTTTTTCCCCCCAAATTTGTAACATTTGCTTTTCTAGCACCAATTCCAAATCGAAACCAAAACTTTCCTTTCATTAAAAAGATTAAGGGAAGGAAGAGATAAGCAAAAGAAACCAGCCACTTATCAATTACAAGAGAAATGTCGTCAGGGGGTTTGACAGTTGATATGCAGGGCATCGTTTCTTTCACATTCTTTTGCGCCAAAAGGATATTTCAAAACTCCTCCTGGCAGTTACTTTTTATAACTGGATCATAAAATGTAGAGATTCTGAACCTTCTATTAATCATATAGGATGATTAATACTGCTCTAACATGTGGGAAGGTTCCAGATAGTCCAGTCCTTTGGATAAGGTCGAGTTGTCCAAAAGACTTATAAACTACTATTTGGTTTCTAACTCTTATGTTTTTGTTCCTCTTTCTTTGCAATTTAACAGTGGCCCCTTTTTTCCTGTTTATAGACAAATCTACTACACAGTAGATAATGATCAAGGTCGTTAATAACCCTCAATGGGTATAGTGTCTTTACACGAATTTTGTGCGGAGATCGGCAACAATAGGCTTATTTGATATAGTCCCTTCCTTTTCAGTCATCTCATATCTAAAATTTTCTTCCACCTTCTACATTTCTAGAACATTTTTCATTCATTCTTTCATGCTGGTAATAATATAATGTTTTGCAGTCCGAGTATTCACTTCTTCATTTTATATACCTCTCTTGAATTGGGTAGTGATGGTGATGATTCTAAAAATATTTTGTAGCAGTAGTTGTCTATGAGTAGTAGTAACAATATAAAAGTAACCAAGTATAGTGTACGGGGAAGTACTATTCAATATTAACAAATAATTTTGAACCAATGACCTCTCCTACAGAAATTTTTAACATATTACACTACATGAAGGCAGAGCAGTTTAAACTATTACAGCTTAAATGAGAACATCTGAGTCAAACATGCATGCAGTTAACTCTAAAAATAATTTTATACTACTAGTCTACCACTACTAAGGTAATAATAATAATAATAATAATAATAATAATAATAATGATAATGATAATAATAATAATAATAATAATAAAAAAAATATATATATATATATATATATATATATATATATATATATATATATATATAGAGAGAGAGAGAGAGAGAGAGAGAGAGAGAGAGAGAGAGAGAGAGAGAGAGAGAGAGAGAGAGAGAGAGAGAAGAGAGAGAGAGAGAGAGAAGAGAAGAATAATTTGAGTGAGAAAGAGAGAGAGAGAGGGAGAGAGAGAGAGAGAGAGAGAGAGAGAGAGAGAGAGAGAGAGAGAGAGAGAGAGAGAGAGGGAAAGAGAGAGAGAGAGAGAGAGAGAGAGAGAGAGAGAGAGAGAGAGAGAGAGAGAGAGAGAGAGAGAGAGAGAGAGAGAGAGAGAGAGAGAGAGGGAGAGAGAGAGAGTACTCACAAAAATACTGCTACAAATAAAATGAAATAAGCAGTTCAATTTAATATCTAGACAATATAATTTACAACCATTATTAATAAAAAAAACAAGTCATTCAAAATGACTTAAGCCTTTTACCTTAACACAAGCCTTAAGTCTGTTGGTTGGGCTAGTCAGTCATTTATTGCAGCATGCACGAATGACCTCCATCAGAAAGTACTTCACTGACCAAGCTGGAGTTCGCTTTAAAGAACCAATATTTTTTGTCATTTTGAGCAGACCATACACTCTAAAACTGCCCATAATTTGTAATCCAAAGGATTAAGATCATAAATTGTAATAGCGAGGATTATGATACATTGTCCCTGAGTCAAGCTTGAGTAGACCTTGCTTTATGTGCCGGTGCTGAATCCTGTTGAAAGGTTCATGGTTCATTTTAGAAAGTGAGTTTGATCTAGTGGTTTTACCACACTTTCCAAAACGGTTTGCTGGTACAAAACTGTTGAGGTTTTAACATTTTTCAAAAAAATGGATGTCTGTGACCCATCGTAACTCACTCCCCACCAAACCATCACAGAAGTCGGATGATGACCTCTTTGGACACGTGGTACGAGTTCTGCTGCTTCCTTAGATGACGTAGCATACACCCTATCGTTTTGTTTGTTAAAACATTCTTCCACAGTAAAGATTTTTTTCTCATCTATAAAGATAAAATTTTTCAGGTGGTTATCATGCTCTCATACTCAGCCAAAGCCAACAGGTGTTTAAACTTTTCTCTCCTACTTTCTTTAGGGTATCAATGAGTAAATGTCAGGAGCATCTTTTGTAAGTTGCCCTAAAATCCTCTTTGACGATGCACGACATGGAATTCTAGGTATCTGCATTTCATATGACATGATGTTTTGTTTATGAAGAGGATTTCGCTCAATTCGTGCCTTTACAGCTTTGACAGCCTGCAGTGTCCGAACAGAACGTGGCCTACCAGATCTATGGCGATCTTTCACATCACCAGTGTCCTCGTATAACTTTATGGCACGATACACAAACATACGGCTAATACCTAGCGGTTGCAGAGTCTTGAAAATGGTACTTATCTTTTTATCCAACACCTACACACTTCTGTAACTAAATATACAATTGACAAAAAAAAACAGTCTATGTTAAAATCTTGAAAGTTACATATTGACATCATAAAATTGCCTTGGATATACAAATTTCTTACAATGCTATAGCAACTCAATTTTGTAACAGTATTTTGGGAGTATTTGATATATATATATATATATATATATATATATATATATATATATATATATATATATATATATATATATATATATATATATATATATATATATAT
>JABUQX010014070.1:40000-72500 GCA_015478945.1 Trachelipus rathkii
GGCAACTAAAGAAGTAACATTATTGATGAGAGGTGGTTGAAAATAGAACTTCAAACAGGCAAGACTAGTATATGGAGTTAAGTAGTGAAGAGTGAAAGAAGAGGTAAAAAGAAAGAGGCATAAAGAGAGAGTCAGAAGAAATTATGGAAAATGTGAAGGCAAAAAGGAAGTGGATCTTTTACAAAAGCAAAATAGAAGTTGAAGCAAAGTGTGCAATATAAAGGTTCAACAGGTGAATTTTAGTTGAGATCAACAAACAAACAGGAGATAAACGGAATACTTCAAAGAACTGTTAAATGTGAATGAGCAGGTGGGGATGGGAGGAGAAGAGATAGTTGAAGGGAGGATGAAAAGAGGAGGAGATCACTATGGAGGTTGGGGTGACTCTACGAGACAATAAGGTGGAAGATGGGATACCCATAGAACTAACAAAAGGAGAGAAGAAAGAATTCAAATTGTTCAATAGGTGTTGGAACGAAAGCGAAGTACCAGAGGGGTGGGGAAAATCAATCATAGTTCCAATAGAATAAGGGAAAAAAAGATACAGGGGAGTGTTTAACACAGGATGTATTCCTGTTGGAACACTTGGCATAAAGAAATACTAAAGCTTACTGAAAGTAGTGGTAGGCTAGACTGGGAGAGAAGAGCAGCAGGATAGAAAGACAGACAGAAGCAGGATCCTTGTTGTATAAATTATGTTAGACCATGAATCATAGTAGCAATCTTAGCTTTCATAGTTTCCACAGAAAAGCACGTTCAGGAGTCTTAGGAAGGGACTATGGAGAGTGCTAGGGAGAGAATATGCAGTGAGTAAAAAGTTGAAGAGGAGCCGTGGAAGTTTGTATAAGAACCAGTAAATGTAAGGAGTAGGAATAAGAAATAGAAGATGGTTTTGGTGAGAACCCAGGTCAAACAGAGAAACGTATTGTCTATAATTTTTGTTTAATAACATAATCTAGATGTGGCAGTGATAAAGAAGGGTGAGGAGGATGGAGTGGACTGATATTCTGTGGGGCCTGAATGACTTGGCATGCTGGGCGAGAGAGGAGAGAATAGGCTGAAATTAGTGTATGTTTGCTAATAGGCTTAGAGGCAGGGTCTGACTATGAACATATAAAAGACTGAGATCATTGTGGTTTAAAGGAAGGGGAGAGCTGAGAGTAGATGTGAAAGGGACTGAGATATAGATGGTGGAGAAATACAAATGGAAGAGGAGATGGAGAAGAGGAAATGTACAGGAGATAACAAGTAGAATAGCTCAGTATGGGAAGGTGTAAGAGCAGGGTACTTGCTGAAAGATAGACAAATGAGTGTGGAGGTGAAAAAGGTGATATTCGACGAAGTCTTAACACCGATTCTATGGGGCAGAAACATAGATAATTTAGAGATAAGTATATACAGTCTGACAGATAGGTTTTAAAGATAGTGGGAAGACTAGGGAGGCAGACAAAACTTAAAAATAAAGGAGGTTGGAGTGAAGGCTATATTAGATGGATGCAGTCAGATTGAGATGGTGGGGACACCTGGAAAGGATGGGAGAGAAGAGTATTATGGGAGGTGGAGTGAGAACAGTAGTGGAGGACTCATTGAAGATGAGAATATATCGATGCTGGAGAATAGAAGAGAGTCACAGGAGGATAGAGGAGATGGAGAGAAGAGCTCTGGCCTTTGGCTAGGGTCATGACCTTTGCAGGGCTGTTGTAAGTTGTAGTTATATATATATATATATATATATATATATGCTGCTGTATATATACTATATATATATATATATATATATTGGGATGGGCGGATAAGGTGAATTAGCGGATGGCGGATCTACCCAGGATCCAGCAGTGCTGGATATCATTGGATCACCGGATGAGTAGTGCTTGAATGCCGGATGGATCAGAGGATCATTATAGTGGTAGGGGTGATAATAACTTTTTTTATTATTTTGCTCTATGTTATTTATTACCCTGAGTTTTACCGATTATCTTTAAATTCTAGAGAGTTTTATATTTTTAAATATAATAGAATCTCCAACATCAAAATATCCTTAAATAAAATTCACATTTGAAAATATTAGTTTTTATTTTGTTTAAATGAAAAGTTATGGATAGTTCAGTTCTCAACTATCATTATAATTATTATCCCCAGTTGAGTATGTTCCTTTAAACTAGCCATTGAATTTTGTTCTAAACATTTTACTAGTGGTTAAATGTTTCATTCTTTTATTGATTAATCCCAAATAAAAAGAAATTAGTGATGATGGGTGAATTTGGGCCTCATTATGTTGTCTTATTTATAACTATTATTATTGACATTTTTATTACGTATAGCTAATTTAAATATAATAAACAGTTACTTATATTAAAGTAAAAATTAAAATAAAAATGAAATTTATATGGAAAATATAAATTCAAAAAGTGTCAATTTGTCCCACGAATGGGGTGAATTGAGCCACCACATTTTATTCTTATTTTATTTATCATTATTAAATTTTAATTATTACATATTACTAATTTTAATATAATAAGCAATTTCTATATTAAGTAATAATTAAAGGATTCACCTTATTTATACATAAAGAGAATTTAAAAGATGGCCCAATTCACCCCTTTAAACTGAGTCTAAATGATCTTTATTTAAACTTTAACAAATATGATTATTAGAATTATTTATTATTATTTTTTATTGCTTATGACCTACTATAGGGCATAGTTTGGAAAAAAATCCAAAAAATACTTATTGAAGTGGGGAGGCAGTTATACCTAAAGTATGCGTCTCTTAGCAGCTATACCGGGATTATATATATATATATATATATATATATATATATATATATACTATATATATATATATATATATATATATATATATATATATATATATATATATAGATATATGGCCAGTCTCAGATCCCTGTATCTAAAAAAAAAACACTATATCTACATAAAAACTTTATATATTTTTGAATTTAGCGTACATTGATAAAACTAAAAAAGTAATAATTATTAATTTACAATAAATAACTCCAAAAATATTATAATCGTACGCTTCAAAACTTAATTTAAACATGATACCTAAAAAAACGTTTTCCTTATATCTTTTCAATACTTTGAAAACAAAAATAATAATAAAAATACAAAAATTAAAAAATAAAACTTAAAGTTAATTAAAATTAAAAATTAAAATTGCATATAGTTTTAGGGTTAGGTCAGATTCAGGTCATCCAAAAAATATTAATTTAGAACATCTATCTATCATAGAGTGTGTGTGTGTGTGTGTATGTGTGTGTGTGCGCGCGTATGTTCGCATTAACATTGAAAAGAAAATATAGGGGACTCATGACTTTGGAATGCGAAAAGAGGGTGTGTGTGTGCACATCTCACTTTATTTTATTTCTTCTTTATTTATTATTATTATTACTTTTTTTATCTACTTTTTTTTTTTTCTTCTTCATTTTCCTCCATTACAATGTGCGTTGATGATTTCAAAATGTTCTAGTTTTACATAGCTATCATAGTTTTTACATACATGGGACATCTAATCTGGAGGCTGACCTATATATATATATATATATATATATATATATATATATATATATATATATATATATATATATATATATATATATATATATATATATATATCAGAGGTGGATGTTTTTCAATTTAAGTTCACATTTTCGGACGGGGCAATACCAAATAAATTGAATTGCAGGTGAGATAATTTGAAAAATATTTTGGAATTGCAGTTGTGAATACCTATATCATTCGCAGTTGAAGACTACCAAAAAAAATTGTAGTTTCAGTGGAATGCCAAAATTTATAGTCCACAAATTTTTACACGTTGGCCATCTTTGTACGTTTGATAGCAACACCGATAAAACGTTTCTTCTTCAAAGGATCATGTTTTAAAGAGGTTTCTTTTATTTCTGATGTAAAATTTATCAATATTATAAATAATATGGAGTGTTACTATTAATCGACAGATTCTCGTATCAATAATATTTAGTTCTCGATTGTCACATAAAGTTATAATCGATATTGACCATTTATTCGTAGCACCACTTTCTTAATAGCAGACGTATGTTTATTTCCAACATAGTTTTGTGTCCTGACATTTGATCTGATTTTATAATTTATCACTGAAGGCGGGTAAAATTGAGAATAAATTCGTGTTTTTTATTTTATTATAAATTTCTGGGAATGTGCTTATATATATACTGGTAAATAGTAGAATTCTTTAAACATATTAAAATAAGCAGTGGTAATTACTATTTAGTAATTACAATACTTAAACGTGAGAATAAAATTATGGTGGTAAAAATTGCATTAACATGTGTCTTAGTAGCTTAATTCCATTATAAATATCCTTATTTTTTATATATTTTAATATTTTTATAATTTATTATAATAATATTTTAATATAATATTTTTTTAAAATAAAAAATAAAACCGTCCCCCCACCAAATTTCAGATAAAATTGTATTATTGATAACAAAAAATGATGAGTAAATTATATAACTTTGAAAATTTTTACGTACATATATATATTAAAATTTTTATATATATATATATATATATATATATATATATATATATATATATATATATATATATATATATATATATATAAATATAAATAATATATATATATATATATATATATATATAACTCTTAACTATATATATATATATATATATATATATATATATATATATATATATATATATATATATATAATTTTCAAATTATTTTGAATATTTCCCCCAACGAGGAAGAACCTACTAGGGAAGTAATTATCCGGTTATCCGGCCGGATAACAATGATATCCAGCCGGATACCAGGCTATGATCAAAGAATTACCCAATAACAGCTATTGGTTACAGAATGATTTACTTGGATATCCATTCATCCCTATATATATATATATATATATATATATATATATATATGTATTTATATATTTATATATATAGATTTGTAAAACACATCCTTAATATATATATATATATATATATATATATATATATATATATATATATATATATATATATATATATATATATTTTATATTTTTTTTGTTTATATATGTGTATATATATATATATATATATATATATATATATTAAAGTGGTATTACAGTTTTCTTATTTTTCAGAGTATTTATGATGGAAATGATTTTTGATACACAAGAGTATCTATTTTGTTGAATAAATCTTTTTCATATTCAAAAAGAGTATTTATAATCAAGTGAATAAAAGTGAATAAATATAAAAAGTTGACACTTTGTTAGATAAACATAAAATAAATAACTCATAAAAATTTGTGACTTTCTTAAATAAACATAGAATAAATATAGGAGTATTTTGTTCGTTCAAAGTGAAAAGTGACAAACTATTTGAATAAGAGTATTGTTTTGGGGCCAAACCCAAAAACAGAAATAAGAAGAAACATTATTGGAATATATAAGAAGATTAATACAATTATTTAAAAGAACTAAAAGATCATAGTACATAATTGAGAAGAATAGTACATATTCATTGACCATAAAAGAAAGAGAAACGATAACACAATTTCAAGATATTATTAATAACAGAAAAGAGGACATACTGAAGTTGATATTAACTCCAAGACCAGTACCAAATTTGAAGAAGCTTAATTCCCCTAATAAGGGTTAGTTAGATATTGAAGTTTTGTTAGATAATGAAATAAATGCACAATTTTATTTATATTGATTAAAAAGGATTTTTCAAACTTGGCCTGATCACTGTTATTTTTAACAGGGACCAGGTATAGGAGCTTAAGTTCAACAAGTGTGGAAGCTACACCATTTATCAACAAATCAAAGTCGGATATCAACACTCCAAATTACTCCAGAGTGGATACCGGAAAGCAAACTACATTTGACATTTAATTATTATTTGTAACCGTGATCATTGTTACTTTTTAACAACAATACAAGAGACCAGGATTTGCCAACATTGGCAATTATCAGTGTTGAATAATTCTCCAAATAAAAATATTTAATCATTAAACAAACCAGAAGCTGTTTGTTTACAAATTGCAGGTGGTGGGTTTGCTAATCTTACTAACTTCATTAACAAGGAAGGTGAAGGTATGTGAAGTTTTATTCAAGTTTATTAAATTCTAAAGTTATAAATATTAAATTATTGTTATTAATTATTAAATTATAAATCATTACATTTTTAGTAATAAAATATAAACTATTTTAATTGTCACTTAAATATCTAAAATATTATTGAAGAATTAGTTAGTTAGTTAGTTAGTTTATTTCTTAGGTATAAACTTTTATCAATTATTAAATTATTTATTATTAATATAACATTTATGCACAATTACGCATGTCATATTTCTGTTAATATAGTCTTAAATGTTTACGTCCTTTTTAAAACCCTGCATTGCGCTTTTGCATTACTGGCTTGCGATTTAAAATTTTTGTGTAAGTAATTACTGTTCTTTTTCCCAATAGCACCATCCCTTTTTATTGAGCACCATTCTTTCCTGGATTATTTTTAATTCCAGTTTCAGTGGACGAGTGTGTCCAATTCTACACGCAGCAGGACCCTTTTGGTGTGAAGCAATTGTCTTGCCATTTCAATAGAAGAGAGGTCATTTCCTTCCTTAAACGAATACCAAGACAATAAGAAAAGATTAGATAGGTTAGTCCCTTCTTATTTCCCTTTTCTTATTTTATTGCCAGCACCATTATATAAATGGTAGCAGAGCGTAGTTCGCTGCGTCTCTTTTGGCCATTCTTCTTCATTCACTGTTTCAGTGAACATACCCTTTAAATCAAAAACACTTGTCGCAAGCCTCAAATATACATCCTTCTATACACTTGTTCTCTTACCTTTCACTGTTCCTCTTTTCTCCCTTCCCTTGTCCTTTCCCGTATTGGTTAAATATAACCAGTTCGAACTAATATAACATAATGCCGGAAGAAAAGACAGAAGAGGTGACAGGAGCAGATAATCCATCAGGAAATGAGTCAAGCAACAATGATATAAGTAATGAAACAGTACAACAAGTATTAAAGCAAAATGCAGAAATGATGAAACTTATGAAATCCATGGTGGACGCATTAACAGTGAATCGACCTATTAAGGTCATGCCACCGGGAAAATACAGGAAAGGCAGTGGAGAAACGCTAGTCCAATTTCTTGAAAGATTTGAAAATTATTGTGAAAAAATGTACCCTGGATCAATAGAGGGGCAGTTGCCATTATTGGGATCCCATTTGGAAGGACCCATCTTAAATGTATATAAAACAATAGCAACTAATACCTTCAGTTACGAAGATGTAAAAATCAAACTCCTTCAATGGTTTGAAGATGAGATAGTCCGAGAGCAGAAAACTGAACTAGAAAAATTCATGGAAGCCACTCTTGAAGAAGATGAGTCGGCAGCAGTATATGCCTTGAGATTGGAGGGTTTGGCTCAGAGAGCTTTCCCTGATTCTGATATTCGAGGAATGAAACTGGTTAGAAAACGTTTCCTGGAGAGTATTCCGCATAATATAAAAGTTCAAGTAGAGGCTACATTGGATACAGTAGAGTCCACATTGGGTGTTCAGGTCCCTTGGGAGCGCTTAGTGACTATGGTGGAAACAAATCTGTTAACAAATAACAGCCGAAAAAAGGAACCTGAAGTTATTGATCTCACACATATTACACCTATTAATATGGTGGCCTCTTCTCAACAACATAATTGTTGTTGTCAAAAACAATCAACTTATAGGGTGGCATCCCCGAACATACCAGCAGAGAGAAGAACTAATCAGGGGGCAATACCAAAACAACCTACTAGGAATAATGCACAGAGACAACCTGAGTGGCCACAAAGATCAAAAGAATGGACCCCCACTAGAAAGTGGTCAGATAATCCCTCAAGAAAGAATAATCCTGAGCAGTACTGTCAGTTTTGCAAGAAACCAGGACACACAGTGAGGGAATGTCGCGCTAGGCCTTTCTGCCAGCATTGCGGAAAGAGAGGGCACACGTTCGATAACTGCTACAGTGCAAAGAATAAATGTTTGAGATGCCAGGAAGAAGGACATGTAGTTCAGGACTGCATTACTAGAGGTAATGTGCGACTATGTTGTCCCTTTTGTGGAGAACATTTGGGGCAGGATTGTACAACAGCCAAGAAGGGAAACTAGGTCACTCTGATGTGGAAGACCGCACATCAGAGTCAGAAGATAAAAATTCGGGTTTAGAACTTGTAATCCCTTGTCCAATAGAGAACATAGAGGGTCAAGCAAATCCTGAACGGTCTCAGGAAGAAAGGACTCCAATAACAAATACTGATCAATTTAGTAAAGAAACTGACCAACAAATCATGATGGAAGAAAATCAACTAGAGAACATTCCTAATGCTAAAGAAAATGAACAGGATGAAAAGATTGACCAAAGTGAAATAATAGGTATACATATTACTTCCACAACAATAGAAACGTTATTACTTAATGTAAACATCAGGGGGCAACCCGAAATAATTAATGTGAGAGCTTTTGTGGATACAGGAGCTAGTATAAGTTTAATATCTGCTAGTTTGTTTGAAAAATTGGATCACAGAAAATACCCATTACATGAGACACCATTCAAACGAGTGTCCGGAATAGGACAAGTACTTTTCCCTGTAATGGGAGCAGTTACCCTTTCATTGGAATTTTCACCTACTTATTACACCAAAGCAAGTACCTTTGTAATAATTCCTGATGGAATCACTGAATATGAGCTAGTTATTGGGTATGACATATTGCGGGAAGAACATCTATTGCCTGACCCCCATAATGGTGAATTGGTCCTACGACGAGAAAATATGGTGACACCAGTTTCTACGGATGTCCGACACACCAGTGAAAAAGAATATCATTGTAGAGTAGCAGAAACCACTACCATACCACCCAAAAGTTTTTCAGCTTTAGAGATTAATATTAATCTCCTCAACATATCTGACGAAGACCTGATCCTACTGGAAAACAACCCAAATGATAAAGTAATAGTGGGACCAGGAATATTATCTCTAGAACAAAATAAAACCATCATAATGGTTCAAAATACTACTGATAAAATACAGAAATTAAAAAGGGGCCAGAAGATCGGCCAGTTAGAAATAATAGGCAAAGAGTGTCCAGCCATAAACTTGGTGGAACTTAATCAAGAAAAGAAAAATGATTATGAATCATGGACCCCAGAAAACTTAACAAACGCATTTCGTCTAGAGGAGGCGGACATATCACCCATAGAAAGAAATCAGTTATTAACCCTCCTTTCTAAATATCCCACAGTACTCAGCTTAGGGGATTCTGATGTAGGTTGTACATCCATCCTCAAACATAGGATAGAGACAACTACAGAAGATCCAGTCCAAGTGCCCGTAAGAAGACTGCAAGGGCCAGTTTTGAGAGAGGTAGAAGAATGTTGTCAACAACTGGAGAAGGACGGAATTATTCAACGAAGTAAGTCACCGTATTCCGCTCCAGTGGTGCCAATCCGCAAACCTGATGGCACTATACGATTATGCATTGATTACCGCGCATTAAATAAAATCACCAGAGGAGACAGTTTCCCCATTCCTAATTTAATAGACATGCTTTTCAGTCTACAAGGCATGAAATATTTCTCGACCATAGACCTGGTAAAGGGTTATTACCAGGTAGAGATGGACGAAGACAGTGTGGAAAAAACCGCTTTCACCACTCCTCTATCTCACTGGGAATTCCTAAGAATGCCATTTGGAGTCAAAAATGGACCCGCTACATTCCAGCGGGGCATGAGGATGGCTCTAGCCAAAATACCATGGACTAGTGTCATGGTATATTTAGATGATGTCCTCATCATCAGTGACTCATTTAGTAAACACCTTGAAAATTTAGATAGGGTTTTGCAGGCTTTCCAAGAAACAGGGTTTAAAATAAAACCCGCTAAGACCGATCTACTCCGCAAACAAGTGAAATATCTGGGACATTTAGTTTCTGAGGAAGGTATGATTCCCTTGAAAAAAAACCTTCAGGGAATCATGGATTTTCCAGCTCCAACAACGATAAGGAAAGTGAGGCAATTCCTTGGGATGGTAAATTTTTACCGTCGCCACATTCCCAGGTGCTCAGAAATGGCAAAACCATTATTTGAACTACTTAGTCAAAAGAACGTAAAATGGACTACCCAATGCCAAAAAGCTTTTGAAGACCTAAAGAAAGCTTTGGCAGATCCTCGAGTATTATCTTACCCTGATCGCTCTGAAGATGCTTCACCTTTACTATTGTATGTAGATGCATCCAATATAGGTGCTGGAGCTTGTCTAGCTCAAGAACAAAATGGGGAACATCGTCCCATTGCTTATATTTCAACAACTTTCTCTAAGGCAGAGCAGAGATACAGTACTACGGAGCGCGAAGTAGCTGCTATTCGCTGGGCTGTAAAATCCCTTAAGCCATTTTTGTATGGAATCAAAGTTTTAATCCATACTGACCATAAACCACTACTCTATCTGAACAACATGACACTAGTGAACCAAAGAGTAGCTCGAACATTAGAAGAAATTAATGATATAGATTATGAACTAATCTATATTCCTGGGAAGGAAAATGTCATCGCTGACGCCTTGTCACGATCACCTGTTCCTGACATCAAAGAAGAAGACATAAAGGATCAGAAACAGATCCCTGCTGGATATGCAGAAGTTCAAATGCCAGGAGGGGGAGATTCTTTGTTCCAGAGTTTCTCAGTATGGCTTTATGGTACACAAGAAAAACATCAAGAAATAAGAGAAGGGGTTGTGCAAGAATTGATAGACAATCGTGCAACATACAAATTACCCATGGGAAAGAGTAATATTTCCATTACGAAACAACTCCGTCTCATGAAGCATACAGGACAATTGCCAATAGTGCAGGCCATAGAAGCTTTTGGTACACTTTTCAAGGCTAAAGTATTAGTATATTATGGGAACAGTAAGCCCTTGCAATTTGGGTGTCCACAAACCAATAAAGTTTGTGCTTTATTATGTTTGGGAGGATTCCATTATAACTTATTAGTGGGAACTAGCAATGACAATTCAAACCATCTTCAGAATGAACCTATAGCCGTTTTAGAAGAAGTTAAGGAATATGATTTGCTGAATGAATCCTTAGATGAGCAATCAAGTATATCATTACCAACTGCGGTGGTTGAACAAAGGGATCAAGTTAAAACCGGTGGGGAGGTGCCCAAAACACCTAGAATATATCAATTATCTATAATTGATCATGAAGACACACATTGGGATGAAATATCCATATCACCGGTGGAAATTAAAGATTATCAACAAAATGATCGTGTATTAAAAAGATTATACCAGGCTGTTAAAAATAATAGGCCTTTGACAGGCAATCTTAAACCGTATTTACGTTTCAAGAAATATATTTTTATCCAAGATGGTCTCCTATGTAAATTAACCAAATATGAAGAAACAACTTACATCGTCCCTTTTACTGCCTTTACTAATTTGGCAATAATGGCCCACATTAATTTCGCGCATATAGGCAAAAACAAATTACGTGCCTTAGTAACTAGGTATGTTTGGAATCCAAAGGCTTATGATATATGTTATGACATTGCTACAACATGTTACAAGTGTCAGGCATCAAAAATTGCTAATATTATATATACTCCACCAACCATAAAAATTACAACTGATTTTCCATTTGAATTGGTGGCTATGGACCTGTTGCAATTACCCAAAACCAAGAAAGGAAATAATTATGCATTAGTTATGGTAGACCACCACTCAAAATGGATCGCTGCAATTCCCATACCTAATAAAAAGTGTAAAACAGTGACTAATGGATTTCAACAAAATATGTTACCATATCTCCCAAACATACCAAAGAAAATATTGACAGATAATGGTCGGGAATTCATCGGCCCAGAGTTTGAAGAAATGCTTCAACTTAATAATATACGACACATTTTGACAACACCTTACACTCCTTCATCAAATGGAGCTGTGGAAAGAGTTAATAGAACTATAATTCAGTACTTAAGAATGACTATCAAAGATTACACCTTGTGGGATGCAGAGTTGCCAAGAATAGTTATGATATATAACCATACTGAACATTCCCAATTAGGTCTGTCTCCTTGTGAATATATTCTCCAAAAACAACACACACCCTATAGCGGACTATCATGGAGAACTGAAGATATATTTTGGCAACCAGGACATTCTCATTATCAACCTTATCAGTTGCACCAACAAGTAGGTTTAAAAATACATTTGCCGGGTGATTTGGTAACTAACAAATTCCGTCCTCGTTACCATGGCCCTTATGAGGTAATTAAAGTTAATGAAAATCTGATTACTTATGTCCTTGAATCAATTGAGGGAAAGCAGTACAAAGTCCATCATCGTCAATTACGGAAGTGGTTGTTACCACCTCATTATTTAGAGAACAATGAATTATTTCAAAAATGGGCTATGAATTTAACTGATGATGACCTTTTTGAAAAAGCTGAAAAAGCCCAAGGACTAGAGAGAGAAATTGAATTAAATGAGGAAATCATTGATGAAGAGAAAGGAACTTCTAGTCAAGATCAGTTAGAAATAACTGGTTTGGATGACTCAGATGACTTTGAGTTTGAAGGTTTTGAAATAACTGAAGAAACAGTGGCAACCTTCCGGACAATAAAAATTAAAATGCAAGAAATGCAAACCCAAATGAACTTACCCATACCTTTAGTGTCCTCTCCATCCTTTCCTAACTCACCTAAAGAAATTGAGCAAATAGAAATTATTGAAAATCTTTCAGACCTTGAACTTTCTAATCTGTTGCCAGAACCAACACAAAATGAAGAAAATGACCAATCAATTTCTTTGATTAGCAGTACTCCAGAATCAAGTTTAAAAGAATTTTTAATGGAACATCTTGTGAGGAGTAGTAGAGCTTTACAAGAAAGGCAACCAAATGAAACTATAATCAGATGGAGCTTAAACACTCACAGAGAAAATCGAAATGTTCAGTCTCTTCATAGAGAAAATTTAGATGAAGTTAAAAGACGATTATCCTTAAGTGAGACTCCCCTTGAGATGGAGGAGAGAGACGATGAGCCTAGTGAGTTTGATTTTACTGGATTTGTAGAAAATGAAAGAAATGAGGTAGAGCCAACTACTATCAATAATGATGACAGGCCGCATACACGATCGCAAGGATTGTGTCAGGACATTCCAAATGTACAGCCATTTATATTAGAACGAAAAAGGACAAACAAATAATTGAAATACAAAGTTCAGTATACCAGATAATCAGGTTACTGATACTTAATATCACTAATGAAAAGGTGTGAAGAGTAATGAAGCAGTATCATTAAGTAAATCCGCCTGTTGACCAGTGAGAGAAAATAAGAAAATATTAAGTAAGAAAGAAAACAAGGAAAATTCTTTTGAAGAAAAACAAGTAACCTTATCCCACGTTGTTGTCTCAACAACGGGTAGGGAGGAATAAAGTGGTATTACAGTTTTCTTATTTTTCAGAGTATTTATGATGGAAATGATTTTTGATACACAAGAGTATCTATTTTGTTGAATAAATCTTTTTCATATTCAAAAAGAGTATTTATAATCAAGTGAATAAAAGTGAATAAATATAAAAAGTTGACACTTTGTTAGATAAACATAAAATAAATAACTCATAAAAATTTGTGACTTTCTTAAATAAACATAGAATAAATATAGGAGTATTTTTGTTCGTTCAAAGTGAAAAGTGACAAACTATTTGAATAAGAGTATTGTTTTGGGGCCAAACCCAAAAACAGAAATAAGAAGAAACATTATTGGAATATATATAAGAAGATTAATACAATTATTTAAAAGAACTAAAAGATCATAGTACATAATTGAGAAGAATAGTACATATTCATTGACCATAAAAGAAAGAGAAACGATAACACAATTTCAAGATATTATTAATAACAGAAAAGAGGACATACTGAAGTTGATATTAACTCCAAGACCAGTACCAAATTTGAAGAAGCTTAATTCCCCTAACAAGGGTTAGTTAGATATTGAAGTTTTGTTAAATAATGAAATAAATGCACAATTTTTATTTATATTGATTAAAAAGGATTTTTCAAACTTGGCCTGATCACTGTTATTTTTAACAGGGACCAGGTATAGGAGCTTAAGTTCAACAAGTGTGGAAGCTACACCATTTATCAACAAATCAAAGTCGGATATCAACACTCCAAATTACTCCAGAGTGGATTCCGGAAAGCAAACTACATTTGACATTTTAATTATTATTTATAACCGTGATCATTGTTACTTTTAACAACAATACAAGAGACCAGGATTTGCCAACATTGGCAATTATCAGTGTTGAATAATTCTCCAAATAAAAATATTTAATCATTAAACAAACCAGAAGCTGTTTGTTTACAAATTGCAGGTGGTGGGTTTGCTAATCTTACTAACTTCATTAACAAGGAAGGTGAAGGTATGTGAAGTTTTATTCAAGTTTATTAAATTCTAAAGTTATAAATATTAATCTATTAAGTTATTAATTATTAAATTATAAATCATTGCATTTTAGTAATAAAATATAAACTATTTTAATTGTCACTTAAATATCTAAAATATTATTGAATTAGTTAGTTAGTTAGTTAGTTAGTTAGTTAGTTTATTTCTTAAGTATAAACTTTTATCAATTATTAAATTATTTATTATTAATATAACATTTATGCACAATTACGCATGTCATATTTCTGTTAATATAGTCTTAAATGTTTACGTCCTTTTTAAAACCCTGCATTGCGCTTTTGCATTACTGGCTTGCGATTTAAAATTTTTGTGTAAGTAATTACTGTTCTTTTTCCCAATAGCACCGTCCCTTTTTATTGTGCACCATTCTTTCCTGGATTATTTTTAAATTCCAGTTTCAGTGGACGAGTGTGTCCAATTCTACACGCAGCAGGACCCTTTTGGTCTGAAGCAATTGTCTTGCCATTTCAATAGAAGAGAGGTCATTTCCTTCCTTAAACGAATACCAAGACAATAAGAAAAGATTAGATAGGTTAGTCCCTTCTTATTTCCCTTTTCTTATTTTATTGCCAGCACCATTATATAAATGGTAGCAGAGCGTAGTTCGCTGCGTCTCTTTTGGCCATTCTTCGTTCACTGTTTCAGTGAACATACCCTTTAAATCAAAAACACTTGTCGCAAGCCTCAAATATACATCCTTCTATCCACTTATTCTCTTACCTTATTATAGATAAATGCTACTTAATATATATATGTTCTTTTTTCTAGAGAAAAGTCTTTCTTTCATAGTTTCAATTACAAACGTAATTAGTAATTTTTCTTAAATATTTAAACATTAGTTGTTCATATTTCCCACTCTTTATAAACTTTATATTGGGAAACTTTAATTTGTCATTTCGGATTCTAATTCAGGTTAGTGATATTTGTATCTATTACCTAAACTTTCAATGATTATTGTTATGCGCTAAAATTATGCTATAATATGAAATGCATTAAAGGAATGTAAAAGCAAACTTAAATATTTATGCAGGTCAAGGGATATTCACCTGCATGTCTCAACTGCACGGATCTAGCAAAAACCCCATACAGATTTCCTAATCAGATAGGGGTAAGCATCATTAACTTAATGTATGGTTGCATGGCATGACATTTATAATTATATTCCCTTTTCCCCTTTAAATGTAGAATCATCTCTCAATATGAAATATCCCCTTCTTAACTTATCCCCTAAGTAAATTCTTATCATAGTAAATTTAAGCTCCTAAAGCAAATTCCCTTAAACTATTTAAATATTAAATTTAACTTAACTTTAAACCAACTGTGATGGAACCTAATTTAGTCTTTCATTTCCATTACAGGTTTTTGTGCTTGGTCGCACTTTTTGCCTTCGGCTCGATTTTTGTGCTTGGTCGCACTTTTTGCCTTCGGCTCGATTTTTGTGCTTGGTCGCACTTTTTGCCTTTCCGTTTGATATAGATGCTGGTCGCATTTTATCTTGTGCCTCGGCTGAATTATTGTATCATTTCTTTGCTTTGGCCCTTCGCTTTATTTTATGGATTATGTCCCCTTGCTTTTGAAAACATCTTGCTTGAAAGGAAATTGATCCCATTTGACCTGATCCACCGACCCATGCCAACCATAATAGCAAACCCGGATTATTGATGCACGGGTTTTCAACAATAACAGCAACTTAAGTTAAGTTTATGCTGTTTGTTATTTTTTAGATAAGTTGTAAAGAAGTCCTACCAAAACTGGTAGGCGGCTAAAAATTGAAACATTGTAAAATAATAAAAATATATAAGTTTACCCTTAACATATACCCATATATACTTATACTTATTTATACCTGAGTCAATTCCGCTCCACCATTTGTAACCGTCGCCTTAATTTGTATTTTGTAAATACTCATTGGTTTATATCGCGAGGAGATTCTTCACCTCAATTCAGGACTTCTGTGTCCATAAATTGGAAAATTTATCCAAGTTAGTATTTTACATTTCTATTTCCGGCTCTGTGGAGAACGTACTCCCAGACCTGAAATAGGACTGGAAGTGTTTCCAATTTCATTATTTCATTATTTTTTTTTGCCTAAGTTATTCTATATTGAGTTACTTAATAAATATAGATTTTACTCTCTTTTGCTATCCCGTTGTTATTTTCTCTGGTAAAAACATATTAAGAGGTTATATTTGGATATTGATATTTATACACATTATTAAGTTTCCCCCGCCCCATTTTTCCATTTTTTTATAAATAAAAACATATCCGACTGGTTTTTTATACCACATCCAACAATGCATCGAAGCTTAGACGTGCACGATTATTATGCGTGAGCAATTACAGAGGTAGCGGAGTGTCCCCGTGATGTAAAGGTAACCACCGTCAGAAAACCGCACTGGCTATGCCCTATTCGTATAGCGAATGGGATCAGATGCTGCACATCCCCCCCAGGAGGGAAGCCTACACCACAGTGTCAAAGGAGAAGGATATATTTATGACTGTTGTAAAAATGGATAGCTTAGTTCTTCAACTCATCACTTGCCCCTTAGTGTGTTTCTGCAGTTATTGTTTTATATGGCTGAGAGAGGTGCGACTTAATATATAATTAATATTCAATTCTATGATGTTATGGACAAAATTGCAAATACATGTCTAGGAAGAATCAAAAATATGCTAATAGACTATGTTCGCAGATCGTCATGCAGATAGCGCTTCAAAACATAGTCTTCATTCTTCTTCTTGGACAGCCATTATCCTGGTCTCCGTTTACATAATATATAATATATATATAATATATATATATATAGATATAGAATATATATATATAAATTATAAGAAAAGTAGTAAGGAAGATTTGGGAAATTATAGAGGAGAGGTTTTAGCTAACTATCTCACCTCGGAAAAGTTTTGGAAAAGTTACTAAAGAGTCATATAGAGAAATATTTAGAAGATAACAAGGTAATGTATGACTCCCACCACGGTTTCAGAAAGGGTAGGTCATTCAGACAACCTTTTAGAATTTATGGAATACATTACTTGAGGGAGACTCTGTATCAGGAGCCGGAAGTGTAACTTGGAGATCCAAGTGAGTATTGTATAAATTGTAAGAGCGTTAGTAAAGCTTTTTGATATAAGGCTGGATGAAAAAGTTTTGTTGGCAATGTGGTATAAGGTGGAAGTGTAATGGTTGGGATTAAAGAGTGGTTGCGAAATAGAAAACAGTGTGTACAACTAAATGGAATAAAATCAACATGGGAAATAGTGAAGAGTGGGGTCCCACAGGGTTCAGTGCTGGGGCCCACTATTGTTCCTCATATATTTAAATTGATTTAGAACAGGGACTGTAAATGCAAGGTTCTAAAGTTGCAGATGATATAAAGTGGCCACCTCAGTTAGGAATTAGTGAAGGATGCCATATAAAGATTCAAAATGATCTGATAAACTTCTTTTGGGTGGCAGATAAGTGGCAAATGATATTAATAGTAAAAAGTGTAAGGTTCCTCACCTAGGTTATCAAATAAAAGTTTTAATTACGATATGAATGGGGATTGGCTTGAGTCTGTGGACCAAAGAAAAAGATTTTAGGTGTGATATAAGCAGTAATTTGAAAGTAAGCTAATCAGTGTGGAAGCCAGAAATAAAGCTAATAAGATCCTGGGCATAATATAAATCGCAATGTTGTCTACAAGAGCAAGGAAGTTTAATAACTGTATAATAGCTTGATAGCTATGTTAAGCCAGTAATAGAGTATTGTGCCCCGCAAGTTTGGGCCCCTTATTTTAAGAAAGACTTAGATAATGCTAGAGAGAGTGCAACGTAGAGCAAAAAGGATGATTTCTTCTGGGTTTGAGGGTAAGAGCCATGAGGAGAGGCTGAAGGAGTTAGGTGTTTTCTGTAGAAAGGCCGATTCCCTCAGAGGGACAATGAATACAAGTCTAACAAAAATATTTAACATCTATTGAATAATACAGAGAATCAATAAAATTTTTCATAGTAGAGCACATGGACAGGTGACCAGGGTGCATGAACATGAAGATACGAAAGTGTAAGAAGAAAGCATGCCTCATGGATTGAATAATAGATAGAAAGCATGCATGTTCAGTAAATAGGTGCGAGATTGATAGAGAAGTGTGTGCGAAATAGTCCCCTGCCGAAGGAGGATAGGTTAGTCTGTGTATATTTCTGCAACGATTTAAGAAAAAAGGGTTAGATTTCGTATTATGGATGGGTTGGAATCATCATAATTATATTGACTGAAATTCCATAGTTGGTTTCAAGAGTTGAGTGTATATTACGTTATAAGACGATTGGTATGGCAAATGTGGGTGACCATTTATGAACATTAGGTTATGAGAGTGCACTGAATGTGGAATTGGTTGGGTATCATTATTTATATATCATTTAATTTTTGACTAAACCAAATTGGTGGATTTTGTAGTTACATACAAATTGACAAGCCCATGAGGTGACATTTGTGACAGCATATTCAGGAGCATATGTTTGGGTATGGGCTGGGTATGACTGGGACAGTCTCGATATGGGCCCATGTGGCTTTTTTACTGTCTCTATATTCTTAATGTTTCTTAATAATATATATTATTATATATATATATATATATATATAATATATATATATATATAATATAATTATATATATATAATATATATATATATAATATAATTTGAAACTCGATTGTTTCTATTGAGCTTTGCTGCCAACTACTCTTCTAGCAGTTGATTAAAAAAAATATAATCGCCTTAAAATAATGAGCACCATTCAAGTTTGTCAGTCCACTAGCTATCTGTAAACCAATTTCAGGGGTTTTTTCAAATGGCACCCTTTCGGTGTATGTTCTTCCTCATCTAGATATATGCCATAAACTAAACTAGTCAATATTGAGCTTCTCTGTGTCAAATCCAAGATTAAATTAAAGTGGCTATCAATTCGATTTAACAGTGACATCAAAACTACTGCAAATGACGGAAAGGAGTCCAAGAATATGCTGGTGAATTCTAGTAAATTTGGGTTCCCACATACGAATGCATTAGAACAAGAGATAGCGACAAAAAATAGCATAGAATTGTAATAGTTGTATCAAAGTTTCTGCAACTACACTCAGTAGAAAACGTGCGAGTTTTGGTCATATCGGCATTAGAAAATATCAACTTACATTACCACCCTACGACTAAAAGCGAAGATTCGATGGATATGAGGTTTCTCAAATTTTTTGCAGAATAAAAGTCTTTACTGGAATCTCTACGGCATTTTCCTGGTGTTTTGGCAGTTTTTTCATTTTTAAATAGCAGCAACCCACTACCATCAATCAAGGCAGAAGACTTCTTCAGTTTGGGTAGGTTATATTCATTCTCCTAAAAGAGGTAGACTGCCAGATGAAATGCTTAGCAGTTTTGATATTTTTTAAAGGAAATTCAGTGAATGAGAAAAATCAGGTTTCCTAATCTTTTTTAGTATCTCATCATATTTTCTTTTACAATTGTAAGAGCTTATATATATATATATATTATATATATATATATATATATAATATATATAATATATAATATATATATTAATATACTATATATAATATATACTATATATATATATATATATATAACAATATAATTAAAATATCCTACGTTTTAAAGTACTCTAGATACTGTATCGATAATCGTGAGTGTCCGCGCGCCAAAGAATGTAGCAGTTGCGGTTGGTAAATCGTATAGCGTGAGCTTAAAGTAAAGTTTTGTATAAATCGACATGTATCTGTATCGCTTTAAGCAAATTTTTTTTGTATTGATGCCCATCACTGTATATGAAGTATTAGATATTATAATATATATATGGCTGACGTTATAGTGAGACTAGATAATATATAGCTAATAATTAATATAGTGAGACAATGGCCTCTTTATTTACCCGTGAGGCCCCAAGACTGGGGTAAAGTAAGTGCGTGACATGGCACGGAAAAGAGAAGTAGTTAAAAGAATAATGACAGAGTCGAAAAGAAGCCCAGAGAGCCAGGGCCCCCCTCTTAACCTATTAGTGAGAATCCGGCGCAAGCATCCAGAAAATCCACCCTAGAGCTTTTCACAGGAAACCTGACGACGAGACCCTTCCCACTCATAGGCCATATCGTCAAAGTGTAGGGTTCATCCCCTGGCCCAGGTGGGCCACAACCATACCACATCACAAAACCTGGCCATTCTCACTGCTTATTATCGAAACCTTTATTCTCCGCCTCTTGCCAAACTCACATTTCTCCCATCCAGACATTACTGACTCAATCCACTTTTTCTTGGTCACCCAGTCGATTCCCAACACAACTCACCACTATACAATCTCTTGCTTAATTCAAACCGACTGTCCATCCCCTTTCCACATGACAAACATCTCAGATGTACTTTCATATAATTTTCTCATTTACCCCTCTCTTCACCCCACATAACTCTCTAATACGTTCATTCCTCATTTTATCAATTCTTTTCACACCTAACATGCCCATAAGAATGTCCATCTGAACACATTGAACTTTAGATCTATACCTCTATTCCAGACCATAGTCTCACTCCTATACATCAACACAGGTAACAACATACCCTCATGTATGACCCTAGCGCACTCAAGACTTAGTCCCTTTACATCCACCAACGATTTAATTGCCCCAGCCACCTTCCTGCCATATATCCTAAATATCATGCAACATATATTCTAAATATTTAAACTCAGATCAGTCAATTGTTCCAGCTGCTCACCATCTAACATAACTTCACACTGAGGACTGTCCTCACTCACAACCATAACCTTACTCTTATCTACGTTTACTTTTAAACCCCTCCTTTTACACACCCTGCCAAATCTCTCTACCAATCCACTCAAACTCTCTTCAGATTCGCCACACACAAAAAAATTATCCTCATATAATTTTTAGGGCACAATCCACTCTCTTCCATTCTCCATCATTCTAACACCATCTACTACCACCCCCACCTCTAATTCTTTCATAACCCCATCCATATACAAATTGAATAACCAAGCAGACATAAGTCACATAACACATCCCTGCCTCATTCCACTATTAATATTAAACCAATCACTTTCGACTCCATTTATTCTTACAAATGCTTACATATCCTCATAAATACTTTTAATTCCATTCAGAAGCCTGCCACCAACACCATATACCACTAACACCTGCCATAGAGATTCCCTATCAATCCAATCATACGCCTGTTGCAAATCCATAAAACCTAAATACAATTTATTCTTCTTCTCATTCATTTTCTCAATTTTTTGTTTCAATGTAAAGATTTGATCCACACATCCTCTACCACTTCTAAATGCACCTTGTTCTTCACCAATCAGTCCTTCAGTCACTTGACACACTCTTTCGACCAAAATACCAGCATACATCTTCCCAACAACACTCAATAAATTAATTTCCCTATAATTCCTACAGTTATCCTTATCCCCTAACCTTTATATAAGGAAACTATTACTGCTCTCCTCCAATCCCTCGGAACTATACCCTCCATAAACGCTTTGTTACACAACTTCCAAATCCAATCAATTACCATCTCACCTCCATTCTTGATCATTTCATCTATAGCTGCAGATTTACCATTCTTCAACTTTATCACTCTACCTATTACCTCATCCCCAAAATATCAATTCTTTCTTGCACCATCAAACCCACACACATTCACTACCACCTCTTCATTACTGCTAAAGTTATGCAGATTTTCGAAGTGCTCCCTCCACACTCCCCTCACATCCATTTCATCAGTTACGAAAGGGCCCTCCCTATTTATTATTCTAGGCAGATTCCCCTTATTCTCATTCTTTATCTTTCACGCTTTTTTTCTAGAAGAGCTTCCTATTGAATTTGAAGTCCCCACTCATCCTCCTTCCAAACTGTTCATTTACCTCTAATTTTATGAATTTAAAATTAAGTAATATTGATAAAAATAAAGTAATCAATTTCTCCCACTTCGTTTGATTAAACCTAGAAATAAAAGAAAAGTTAAAATTTAAATTGTAGCTCTTACATTAAAATAATAAGAGCACAATAATGTGCAATTTAGTCAAATATTGGAAAATATACTATCATTGCTTTAGCATATCATTAACAGAACTTGAATTTTAAATTATTTTTTTTTTTTTTTTTTTTTTTTTTTTTTTTAGCAAGTACATTACAACTAGTTTGTATGTGGTTTTAAACAAACAAATTAATTCAATTAATTGTTTTTGTTATTATTTTCAATATTCTCCAGTTTTTAAATTTACATTATTATATTACTCTAATATTAGAGAAAGCCTACAATATTCACTTATGAAAACCTATTCAATTCTTCTAGAATACTACTTTAAAATGTTATTATGCACAATAAAAAAAAAATAAAAAGAAATGGGATGTCTAAAATATTCATATAAAATGTACATGCTACTTACCTCAAGATATGTAAAACAAAAACAATAAACAAATCCTGTTTTCAGGCATTTTAAAACGTCCAGCTTTCTACCCTTGTTCATGCTTGTTTCTTGTTCAATGATCCACCCAAGCATTGTAAGAAAATGAATACCTGATAAATTGAATAAAGACTTAAAACAATGCTTCCTCTTTTAAATAAATAATGCATCCATCTATCCATAAAATGTCATTCATTCATTAGTTATATATCATAGTTATACACATTTTTTTTTTAAATAAATAGACAGTGGCTACAAGTAAAAGGTGAGGTACTTAAATATTATGGTAAAATTAAATATGAAAAATTATATAACTGCCAATTCAGAAAATTTGCCTAGTGACTACTAGAATACCCTAATTCTAAACTGACACCTGAAAATTTCACTAGTAACAACAATAAACAGTCCATCCCCAAAATCCCAATACACTGATACCATCTTGGAAGTGCATATAGTAAAGTAGAATCATAGCTCAAGTATGTGTCAATGTTAGACTTACAAGATAATGGAAAGGGAGTTGGGGAAATTCATACAAAAGATGATAAAGGTAAAAGTGAGAAGTAAAAAAAAAATACAGTTTGTCTAACAAAGAATGACAGGGGCAAGAATTTGATTTAACTCGCATTAAAGTTAAAAGTGCATGTGTGTCCATACTCTCTCAATGCAAGTCACTCGCTGATACAAAAAGGAATATAATTATCAAACTTGTAAAGTACATGATAGAATCAATAAAATCTTTTATTTCCTTCTCACTAATACTATTCAAAGGAGTGAATGTTAAATACATAAAAGAATGCTGTAAATAAATACAAGATAAAATACTTCTGGTAAGAATATATGAAACATTTAGGATACATGTGGCACTGCTGGATACTACTCCAAGCATACTGAATGGTTTTGAAAATCAGCAGGATTGTTAGCAATATAAGAAGGTAAGCCCACATGATAAAACTTATAAAAGTTAAAAATATACAATACCTATGAACAGAAATGGCTGGTATACCCAAACAGCTAACTAAACAGTAACCAGGTAGATAAATAATTAAGTAGGTATAAAATGAACTCAGGCTATTATTTACACAAGCTTAATTTATTAGGAATATAATAAAGATGTAGTATAGGAATAGCAAGAGGTTGAATCGCAAAGAAAAGGAATGAATAAATTAAAAATAAAAAAAATTAGTTGTTTGAATAATTAATTATATATTTGAAATTTACTTATTTATAGCATCTCAAGTCATTATATGAAGGCAATATTTTTTCACCACTCAAAGAGACAGCTTTTAAAGAAAATAAAAGCTAAAAATTAAATGAAGGCCATATTTTTTTACCACTCAAAGATACCTTAAAAAAAAAGAAAAAAAAAGAGCCCATAAAAACTTCTTTGCAGGGTTTAAAGTGTGTAAAGTGAAATATGAAAAAAACAACAGAAGTGTAAAGAATTTCATAGAGCATATGCAGCTAAAAAGAGGAGGTATCACATCAAGAAAGCCCAGAGTTGATAATCTCTGCGCAAAATTTGCATGAAAACATTGCATACATTAGTATGAATAAATGAATAAGGGCACCCCAAAAGTGGTGATTTATTCCCTCAAGTACCTACCATTATAATACCTATAAAAAAGAAATAAAGCACAAATATTGTATTGTAAAGGTAAGGAGTAAAAAGAGTTTGAAAGTAAAGGTTTTTTGGCCTTGACTTAGACCCTATCCAAGAGATGGGTGGAAGTGCAAAAGAAAAGAATTCTAAGAACCAGAAGGAAACTATGTTTTTTGAAGCCACCCTAGCTATCATTGTGATAAAGTTTCCAAGATAATTTGTAGTTTGTTAAAGACAAGAAAGTTTACATTGTTAATAAGTGTGATGTTGAACTAGAAACAAATTGTAAAGGTAGAAGATATTTTTTGAAGTGCGAGAGAAAGTATGATTTTTATAACAAAAAAGTTGAGTTTGTCCCACCATGAAATCCTATCCAGATCAGTTTGAAATGAATCAGAAAGATGTAGTAGTAGTAGTAGTGAGAGAGAGAGAGAGAGAGAGAGAGAGAGAGAGAGAGAGAGAGAGAGAGAGAGAGAAGAGAGAGAGAGAGAGAGAGAGAGAGAGAGAGAGAGAGGGAGAGAGAGAGAGAGAGAGAGAGAGAGAGAGAGAGAGAGAGAGAGAGAGAGAGAGAGAGAGAGAGAGAGAGAGAGAGAGAGAGAGAGAGAGAGAGAGAGAGAGAGAGAGAGAGAGAGAGAGAGAGAGAGAGAGAGAGAGAGAGAGAGAGAGAGAGAGAGAGAGAGAGAGAGAGAGAGAGAGAGAGAGAGAGAGAGAGAGAGAGAGAGAGAGAGAGAGAGAAAAAAAGAAGAGAGAAGAGAGAGAGAGAGAGAGAGAGAGAGAGAGAGAGAGAGAGAGAGAGAGAGAGAGAGAGAGAGAGAGAGAGAGAGAGAGAGAGAGAGAGAGAGAGAGAGAGAGAGAGAGAGAGATATTCAAAAATCTTAAAATATGGAAGAGCTAAAAGACATCAGTTAGAATGTTCGGAATGACTACCTATCTTTGAAACTTTTTCAATAATTACAAATTCAAAAGTAAAATATAAATGGCTAGTGATAAAAAAAAAATACTTTTATCTTTCAAAGACTTTTAGATCATTCTCAGCTTCAATTTAAAAAAAAAAAAAAAGTGACTTGATAGATGTCCATAATATTCCAATAAAATTCGTCTTTACACCTGAAAAAATGTACAGAGACAATAATAATTAAAGTATAAGTTTGGCTACTCTCTTATGCAGACAAAATATATAGAATATTTTTTTCAAAACTATATCATGAGATTGATATGCAGTGAAAATTTAGTACTAATTAATATATAGACCAGACACTGAGAAATGAATTTTTTTGATAAATAGATTTGGTCTTTAAAATAAAAATTATTAAAAATTTCCAAAATTTTGTCCTTTAATATCTTTGAAACTACTTGCCCAACTAAAGAAATTTTTTTACATTAATTGATAACTTGATGTTAGGAACAAGTTAGATATTCTTTTTTGCAAAAATCTGAGATAGTGGCTATCGTTTCAAAAATTTTCTGGGTGATTTGACATGGAATGACCCAGCTATAAGACTGTGCCAACAGTTACTAACAAAAAGGTAAATAGTACATCTATAGCAAAATGGACATCAAGCGTATCAAGAAGGACTAATGGTAGGTGAAGTATAAATAGGTCAAAAGTGTTCAAGCATTGGTTAAGATAATCTGGGATGTTTGTAGGAAATAGGATAGGAATAAGATAATTATAATCCTTGCAATGAAAAATATTTATGAAAACCACATTCAATAACTAATTTAAATTAAAAAAATAAATGATATATTTAAAATACTTAAAAAACAGTAAAATGAGAATTACTAATTTTTTTTTGATTTTCTATATACTAATTATATTTAACCTAAAGTCAAGATTTTTACATGGACTAACTACATCTAACCGTCCCAAGTCAAGATTCCTCATACTTGTTGATCATTAGTGCCTTTCTATAGGTGTGAAATTTTAGTTTCAACTTTTCCCCCCCATGATTTAGCAGAACTAACAATTTATTTGAGGTTTTGGATACATCATTATATATAAAGTAACCTACCTATAAATTCGTAAATTTTGTTTACTAATAAACATTAAATTCAATTTTCAATAAATATTTCTCATAGATATAACCTAAAAAAGAAGTCATATAAGCACAAAAATTTTATTTCAAAACATTCTAAATATTTAACTAAAAATTATAAAAAAAAAAAGGATAAAGGCAGGAGAGGGAAGGGGGATATAACAATTTCTTTAATTACTGTTTTGACTGAGTATAAATAAAAGCTTGGCCAAAAGTATAAAATTCTGTTTATAGCCTTCAGAAACCAATCTTACATAACATATTTGCCTTTTATATATATATATATATATATATATATATATATATATATATATATATATATATATATATATATATATATATATATATATATATATTGGGATGGGCCGGATATCCGGCAACTATCCGGTATCCGGCCAAGTTTTTGACTATCCGGTATCCGGCCGGATATCATTGTTATCCGGCCGGATAACCGGATAATTACTTCCCTAGTAGGTTCTTCCTCGTTTGGGGAAATATTCCAAATAATTTGAAAAATTATATATATATATATATATATATATATATATATATATATATATATATATATATATATATATATATATATTTTTTTTTGAGTCAGTGTACAGGACCCACCACGGCTCACAAAGCGGCCACACTGGGTTGAAAAAAAAATCAACACCATGGGCGGGTCCTGGATCTTACATATTTCAAACGTCAAGAAAAGATTTAAATAGAGAAATGAATATTCAGTCAATTAAAATAAACAAAAACTAAACAAAAGTGTATCCTTGCATTATAAAGTCCTAGTATTACATAACAAAATCAAATATTATGGAGAATATTCACTTCTTGTAGAAACAAGAAAATAGCATTACTACTAAAATGGGAAGATTCGGATAAGATATGGGATAATCTTTTGGAAGGTGTTATGGATCGTAAAGTAGGAAAATGACGGCGGCGAATAGAGTCCAGCTGGGAACAATCAATGAAGATATGGCGAACAGATTGCAGGGTATGACTTCGACAAAATTTGCAAATGGGAGGGGGGTTCCGTAACATAAGGTGACTGTGAGTGATATTAGTATGGCCAATACGGAGGCGTGCAAGTATCACCTCGTGTAAGCGTTTTCGTCGGTGGGAGGATGACCACTCCCCGATGATCGGCTTTATATTTCTAAGTTTCGCTCCTCTTTGATCATTCGTCCAGCGCTCTTGCCAATAAGATCGAAAACCTTGTCGGAGAGCAGGATAGTAATCGGTTGATGGGAGGTAGCCTTGTCGAATGGCATCCGGGAGGTACCTGGAACAACTCCGAAATGAGGAGGCAGCGATTTCATTGCCAGTTACCCCTACATGAGAAGGGGTCCAACATAAAATAATTTGTTTCTTGCGGGAATGGAGCAGCCGAAGAAATTGCTGCACAGCAGATACCATTGTGTTTTTGGAATAAGGGGTTTTAAGCGCTTGTAGCGCGCTGAGCGAATCTGAATAAATGACATAAGATAGATCTTGGTTAAGGATAAGAATTCGAGAAAGCGCAATAGCCATTAATTCTGCTGTGAAAATTGAAGCATGAGGGGGAGGGTATGGGAAAGGTTGCGATCAGGAAAGACAGCAGATGCGCCCACACTGTTCCCGGTTTTAGAGCCATCAGTAAACACTGGAGTAAACTCATCATGAACTGTGGAATGAGACAAGAATGATGCCTTTAACAAGGCAGCAGAATGGCTCGATTTGGAGAGAGAGAGGTCAGAGCCAAGCAAATGGTGGGAGCGGGGAATAACCAAAGGTGTGTATCCATCATAGTATGAGAAAGGCAGCACCTTTTGTAAAGGAATATTAAGGAATTAAGGATGTTGAACCGTGTTCGCAAATGGCCAGTAATTAGGTTCTGAGGCACCTCCTGCAGAATCGGTGTCAGGGCAGACGGTATTGGGGTTTGAAAGATAACTTGCACACATGATGTATTCTCTTCGAAGAGAGGGTGGCATCACATTGGCTTCAACTTCGAGGCTTACCCGAGGGGGACGATCGGAAGGCTACAGTGGAGATACAAATCGCCTCGTTTGGATGGGATTTAACAGGTGTGGTAGAGTATAGAGACCTGACCATATACTACACAGCCATAGTCAAGCTTCGATCGAACTAGGACGATATATAGACGTAAAAGGGACTTGCGATCAGCGCCCCAAGATTTTGAGGCGAGATGACGTAATAGGTCAAGCGCGCGATGACAAGTTGTTTTCAGGTGTTTAATATGTGGTGCATATGTTATCTAGGTATATATATATATATTTTATTTGTGAAGTTCCAGGAATGGGCGAACCATATAAGGTTAGGTTCGCTGGAAGAAGGTGGCAAGTTCTTCGATTCCCTTTTTTCTTAAAAAGCACTGCTGAGGTTTTGGTGGGAGAAAAATGGAAGCCATGGGAGTTACCCCATTGTGAAATATTCTCAATAGCTAGTTGAAGTTGCCGTTCGAGAAAAGGCAGCTGGCACCGGCTATATATAGCGCAAGGTCATCGACATGGAGAAAAATTAACCGTGGCTGGGATAGAGTAACAATGTCATTAAATCCGAGCAAATAGTAGTACACTAAAACACTACCCTGCGGAACGCCTTCATCAAGAGTAAAAGAGGCGTGACAGAATAGAAGAGCCGAACTTGGATGGATCTGTTTGACAAAAGACATTTAATGAAAAGAGAGTTGTCCTTGAAACCAAGCGAATGGAGTTTAAGGAATCCCAGTTCTCCACGTTGTATCATAGCTTTTTCAAGGTCAAAGAAGACACCAAGAACCATCCACCAGTTGAGAAGGCTTCCCGGATGTCATGGTCTAGTTTTAACAAGGGATATGATTGCGATTTTTGCGAAAGCCAAACTGGAAGTTTGAAAAAGACTGGCGACTCTCAGAACAGGGGGAAACGGCCTGAAACCATTTCTCCATTAATTTACAGGTATGGCAGGTCAGTGAGATTGGTCTTTGGTTATCCGCCAGCGGATCTTTCCCAGGTTTGGGGATAGGAATTACAAAGGCTGTAGTCCAAATAGATGGAAAAGTTCGATCAGGATTCTGTTATAGATCCAGCAAAATGCTGATGCAGATGTATATGGCGGAGCATGATATAGAAATCATGTCTGGACCAAGAGCACCGTCTTTGCTACTCGTCAGTGATACTATGCAAGTGTAAAAAGACGGTTGGTATGATCTTCCCCTTTTGCTGTTGTTAAAAAGTCTGGCAGTGCTGTGTCAGTTCTCAGTTTTGAAAGGCTTCAGTGTAGCGGAATGAACTCAAATGGCTATCAAAGCTATAACCTAACGCATCCGCTACCACCGAAGGGGAGATCATATCAGTTATATCAGGCCCATAGCGGAGGACTGTGGGTGAGTTATTGGAGCGGAGGGAAATTTTTTTTGTAACTTTCCACACAAAAAGCTGTGGAGTTAACAGTCGATATGTAAGTTCGAAAATATTGTTTAAGCGTTTGACGATTAATTCGCCGAGATCTCGCTGCGGCTGCTTTATAAATAATCATGTTTGGGGTGGTGCGGGTCTTTTTGTATTGCCTGTAGAGTTTCTTCTTCTCTCGGTTGGCTTGTGCGCACTCTTGGGACCACCAAAGGGTTGCCGACCGCCTGCCTGAGGAAGACTGCGGGATGCAAGCTTCCGCTGCAGAGGTGACTACTTTCTGGAAGAAGCAAAAGGCATCATCAACAGTCGGAAATCGTTTATTGAAAGGAGAAAGAGGGATAGCTGTGGCCTGATAAAAAGGAGCCCACTCCGCTCGATCATAACGCCAGCTGGAGTTGGGTTTTTGCATTGGGCTTGGAACAAGCTCATTTAATGCTATTGGGTAATGATCGCTGCCGAATAAATAATCAAAGCGGGACCAGGTAAAACGATCCATAAGGGAATGAGAGCAAAAGGAAATATCAATACAAGAAGAAGTGTGTGTATCTAAACGTTCATAGGTTGGGAGTCCTGTGTTAAGGCATCCCAGGGAAAAGGGGGTTAGGAGATCTATTAAGATCTTGGACTTAGATGAAGTGACAGAGTCACCCCATAAGGGGTGGCGGAGGTTGAAGTCACCTAGTATAACAACCGGAGCAGGGAGCTGTTTGAAAAGATCTACTAAGTCGACCTTAGATTATATACTTGTTTAGACTTTCGTTGTTGGGCACCAATGTATTATTTTCGATTGATAAGTGAATTCTTGCCGCTACTGCATAAATTATGGTTAAAATATGGTAATGTTAAAATATTATAATAATATATTAAAAAAATATTAAAATATTTGGTAAAAATTATGATATTTATAATGGAATTAAGTTACCAAGACACATGTTAATGCAATTTTTACCACCACAATTTTATTCTCACTTAATAGTAATTTACCACTGCTTATTTTAACGTGGTTAAGCATTGTATTATTTACCAGTATATATATATACGCACATTCTCAGTAATTTATAATAACAAAAACACGAATTTATTCTCAATGTTACTCGCCTTCAGTGATAAAATTTAAAAATCAGAGCAAATGTCAGGGCACAAAACTTGATAAAATGCAATGTTGGAAATAAATATACGTCTGCTATTAAGAAAAAGTGGTGCTACGAATAAATGGTTAATATCGATTATAACTTTATAGGACAATCGAGAACTAAATATTATCGATATTGAGAATCGGTCGATTAATAGTAACACTCAATATCATTTGTAATATTGATAAATGTTACATCAGAAATAAAAGAAACCTGTTTAAAACATGATCCTTTGCAAAAAATACCGATTTTTTGGTGTTACTGCCTGATGTACAAAGATCGCCAACGTGTTAAAATTTGTGGACTATAAATTTTGGCATTCCACTGAAATTCAAATTTTGGTTAAGTCTATAATTGCTTGAATGATATGGGCATTACACTAACTGCAATTCCGCAACATTTTCAAATTATCGCAATTGCAATTCCGCAATTTATTTTGGTATTCCGCAATTGCGGAATTGCGGACTTAAATTGCGGAACGCACACCTCTTATATATATATATATATATATATATATATATATATATATATATATATATATATATATATATATATATATATATATATATATATATATATATATATAGGTCAGCCTCCAGATTAGCTGTCCCCTGTATGTAAAAAAACTATGATAGCTACGTAAAAACTGATACATTTTTGAAATCAGCGCATTGTAATGGAGGAAAATGAAGAAAAATAAAATAAAAGTGCGATAAAAAAAAAAAAGTAATATTAATAATAAATAGGTTTCATGTACGATAATTCTCTCGTTCCCCAAATTTTCGCGTTCCCCAGTCATGAGTCTCCCAATATTTTCTTTTCAATGTTAATGCGAACATCGCACACACACACACACTCTATGAATAGATAGATGTTCTAGAGGCGAAATTAAATTTTTGGTGACTATTCCTGACCTAACCCTAACCTATATATAATTTAAATTTTTAACATTAATTTATTTCAATTTTATTATTAAGTTTAATTTTATCTTATTTTTTTTTTCCCCTAAAGTATTGAAAAGATATAAAGAAAACGTTTATTTTTATGGGTATCATGTTTAAATTAAGTTTGGAAACGTACGATTATAATAATATTTTTAGATTTATTTATTAAATTAATTATTAAAATTTTTTTTTTTGGGTTCTTGCATTACAATGTACGCTGAATTCAAAAATGAATTCAGTTTTATGTAGATATAGTGTTTTTTTTTTTAGTTAGAGGGGACACCTAATCTGGAGACTGGACATTTTATATATATATATATATATATATATATATATATATATATATATATATATATATATATATATATATATATATATATATATATATATATA
>JABUQX010014070.1:77500-100674 GCA_015478945.1 Trachelipus rathkii
ATAATATTCAAACTTTTTCATATGTACCCTTATTTAAATTAGATAGGTTTTCTTCATTGAATAAACTATTTAAAGTTTCACATTTTGTAAGAAAATTTATTCATAATTTAAAACTTAAAGTACATGAGAAAAACCCCACTGTTTTCCAATTGTGACCAAAACGCAATATGCTCATATGAAGAAAGTTGTAATGTCATTTTTAAGCAATATCAACAAGAAAATTTTTCAGAAACATATCAGTATTTAATAAACCCAAAAAATAATAAAGAAACAAATTTGGTCACACAACTCAATCTTTTTCTTGATAAAAACAATATAATTAGAGTAAAGAGTAAATTTGCAAATTTAAAAAATCAGATACATATATAAAATCACTCACAACTAAATATAAATAAGTAAAATTATGTAAAAATAACATGCAGATGATAATATAAAACCTATTATAATAAGAAGTTTATTCAGCAACATATTCGTGTTAAAAACAGTAAAGTATCAAGCAAAACCATAAAAATTAATCAGAACCATTACAAAGATTATAGAATAAATCCATCTCAAATTCCATTTAGAGAAATATTTCTTGACCATATTGGACCTTTTAATATAAAAATAAATAATATAGTAGAGAAGGTTTACATATTAATTATAACTTGCACATATACTAGAGCTGTAAACCTTGTTCTATGTAAAAATGTAGATAATAAATTTTTTTTACTTTTTTTCAATTTCATGTGTTTGACTTTGGATTCCCACAACTTATAGTTAGTGACCAGGGAAGTAGTATAGTAAGCTCAGTGCAAATTATTAAAAATTTTATTAATGACATAGAGGTAAAAAATTATTTAACACTCCATAACATAAAAATTCTAGAATTTTCACCATACCCTGGTAAAGCTAGTTTTCTAGGAGGTTTAGTTGAATCTTTAGTCAAACAAGTTAAAAACATTATCTATAGTGCTATAGGAAAAAATATATTAGAGCAGGATGAGTTTTCTTTATTAGTTAGGGAAGCAAACATGCTTATAAATAAAAGGCCGGTAGCATTTAAGCCAATATTAAGAAACCCTGAGGTGGATCCAAATATCCCATTTGCAATAACACCGGAGATATTGCTGAAGGGATATGAGGTTCCAGCTCTGGTTGTTTCTTCTCATTTATTTCATGATGGTATAGATCATTCAGATGATCCTGATTGGTCTCCTTGTGAACCTGATCAGGATCAGTTATATTTGACTTTTCAAAAATACAGAAAAGTGAAATCTAATTTGAATGATTTGTACTATGATGAATTCTTAGCAAACCTACAATATCTTGCCACTAACCAGCAAGATAAATATAAAAAAAACACACACACTTCACTGGGAGTTGGAGATGTTGTTGCCATTAAAGAAAAATTTTGTAAACCATACTTTTACAGTATGGGGACAGTACAAGATATTGAAAATAATAGTTTAGGAGAAACTGTTTCTGTAAAAATTAAAAAACCTAACCAAGAAATTATAACCCGACACATATCGGATATTATATTATTAATAAAAAAATATACCAAATTTCATGAAAATCTGCCAGAAACAGTTTCCACCCCTAATGATAAGAACAATGATACTGACAGTAGAGTAAAAAGGAAAGCTGCAGTTCAATGTAGAGAGCTACATAAAAAGCTCATAAATAAAGGGCAACTTTAGTATCTCCAGCAGTGGGTATCTAATGGGTATCTATGTCCTTCTGTAATAGAGACATTGATTTACATTTGATATAACAATGTAAAGTGTATTTGTTATCAGGTTTGCTTTGCATGCTTTTCAAATGGGTGTCTGTGTCCTTCTGTAATAGAGACATTGATATGCATTTGAAATAACAATGTAAAGTAAAATTTGTTATCAAATTTACTTTGCATACTTTTCAAAATTAAATTCATTTAGAATTTAATTTTGGCCTCCTCCCAGTGTTAAAAAATATACATTGTATAATGTATATTATGTACCTTATACAATATATATTATTTTATTTTTTATACTATACAATATATATATATATATATATATATATATATATATATATATATATATATATATATATATATATATATATATATATATATATATATATATATATATATATATATATATATATATATATATATATATATATATATATATATATATATATATATATATATATATATATATATATATATATATATATATATATATATATATATATATATATATATATATATATATATATATATATATATATATATATATATATTTTTTTTTTTTTTTTTTTTGTTTCTATATTGAAGTGTGAAATTTTATTTTTTAATTTTTTTTAATAAAAAAAAAAAATAAAAAAAAAAAAAATTAACTAAAATACACCATTAGCTTGGTTTGAATGCACCCTAAAATGTATTTGGAATTTGCCATGACGTCAGAGATTCTATTGTTATGATTTTGGATTTTTGATGAATGGCAAAAAGCCAGCCCTAATCTCTTGCAACATTGAGCAATGAGAAAAAGGTGCAGACCTAAAATACATTTCTCTGGAGCTAGAACTATGTTTCTAGTTCTGCCACAACTGGCATAATAATAATAAAAAAAAAGGATTTAATAATAATCAAATACAATACTTCAAATGGCCAAAGAATAAAAAGAAAATAATAATAACAAACTAAAAAGTTTTATTATTTTTTTCATATCATTCAATAAGTGGCCTAGGCTACCATACCTAGACCTGAAAAAGTTAGCACCATAAGCTAAATCATTTGAAGAGGCCTTTCACCCCCAGATGAGGAGAGATTTATTAATTGGAGGATCTTCTTTTCTAAAAAGGGTAAGCATTTCAAACTAAATTCATTTTAGCTGTTGGTGTAATTTAGTTTTTATTGCCCTCCATATTTATTATGGCATGAAAGAATAGAGAATCTTACCTAAATTATTATTAATAACTAATTGCCTAAAAGTTTACTATCTAAGTTCAAAAAAGGATTTAAGAGTCAAGTTTTAGATTTTAATAATAATAATAATAATAATAATAATAATAATAATAATAATAATAATAATAATAATAATAATAATAATAATAATAATAGAAACAGGAGCCTAAAAAAGTCCCATCATTTCAGATGGTTCATTGGTTCCAAACTGGATAGTACAATTGGTAATAGTTTCACAGAAGAGGAAAGAACATCAGCTACTCAAAAGAGGACTTCTTTCCCTATATATTTTTAGTATATCTTTTTTTATGATTAAATAAAACCCCTATAAATAGTTGTAAAGTTTTTATAGTAAAAATTTTAAAATCAACTATCTTTGAAAGATCCCTCTTTTTATTCTTTCTTCATATAAATTTATGCATTCATATATATTTTTCTGTGAAGGATACATCAACACAAAACTCATGTGCAGATACAGCACCCCTAGTTCTACGAGGGCGACGCAAAGGTGGAGGTACGCGAGTGATAGCTCCCTGGACACCTGCCACTGCGGTACCTATAGAAAAGAGATAAAGCACCAACATCGCGCCGCAAAGATAGAGGGTCAAGTGAACTTTAAAGTACAGAACATTTATAAGCCCTTTGGCCTTGATACGACCCTAATCCAAAAGCCGGGTGGGAGCAGAAGCCCCCAGATATGAAGGCAGCACTCCATACAAGAGCGGATGAGGCCCTTGTATAGCTGGAGTAACTGAGAAGAGGAAAAAAAGTCTCGCAGTCTAAACAGAACTCCCAGTTTCTTTGAGGCAGCCTTAGCAACCGTAGTGATGTGAGGTTCGACATTTTTTTGTTTATGTTAGGCCAAGGATGTTTATATTGTCGACAGGAGACGAGAGAACCGTCGAAAGAGATGGGAAAGTTGGAAGGTGTCTTAGAGAGGAAGATTTGTAAGTTGAGTTTTTAAAAATTGAATTTCACAAAGGTTCAGACGACCCCACCGGAAATTCTATCAGATCAGCGAGAATAGAATCGGAAAGATTAAGACGAGAGGCAATTCTAGAAGTAAAAGAAGGAGCAGAATTGAAATGAGTTGAAGAATGAAGGGTCGAGTCATCGGCATAAGAGTGAATAGAGTTAGATGTGCAGGTGAGAAGATCATTAATGAAAGTAGGAATAAAGTAGGAGATAAGACAGAACCCTGAGGAACAACACTATTGACAGAAAAGGAAGAAGAAGTCGCCCCATCAACAACAGCCGATATTGAGCGATTTGAAAGAAAACTAGACATAAGTAAGCAAAGAGAAGGAAACCCAAAGGAGGGGAGCTTGGAATGCAGTGACGCATGCCATACCCGGTCAAATGCTTTGGATATGTCAAAGGCCACCACCCAAGTCTTCCCGTAGTTCATAAGGGCGGAAAACCATAAATCTGTTAAATAGGAAAGTATATCGCCAGTAGACCTCGAGCGCCGAAAGCCGTACTGGCGATCGGAAAAAAGTGAATGAGATTCCAGATGATCTAAGAAATGAGAGTTGAGGAGAGTTTCAAAGATCTTAGATAGAATACAAGTAAGAGCTATAGGGCGATAGTTGGAAGGATCAGAGCGGCTTCCTTTTTTCGGAATAGGTTGGACATGTGCGTGCTTCCAACACTGAGGGAAAGTGTTAGTATTGAGACATAGAGAATATAGTTGAACGAGGGGCGGGGATAGCACGGAAGCACACTCCCTCAAAACTCGGGGAGGAATGCCATCCGGGCCACCCGCCTTCCTAACGTTCGTAGATTTCAGGAGCCCATGCACCCGATCAAATGTAATCACAGGCAAAGGCATAGGACACCTGAGAGGAAAAGGAGGAGGATGAGGAATGCCAGAATCGTCCAGGGTTGAGTTAGAGGAAAACAGGAGGCCGAAGAGATTGGCCTTTTCAGTTGGAGAATTAGCTACAGAACCATCAGATCGAATAAGAGGAGGAAAGACAGATTTACAGAAGTTGTTAGAGATGTTTTTGGCAAGAGGCCAGAAAGATTTGTCAGTAGGAGAACCAAGGAGGTTAGCGCACTTTCGTTTGAAGAAAGCCCGCTTTGCTCGTCGAAGAGTATCCCTGCAACGATTTCTAGCTGAATGAAAATTAGCAAGAGTGATAGGAGAACGAGAATTTTTCCACTCCCGATACGCACTGTCTCTAGCCTGAATGGCCAGAAAACAAGCATGATCGAACCATGGATTATGAGGAGAGAAAGATTTAGTCGAAGAAGGAATGAACCTGCTCATCCATCAACGATTACAGCTCCCACCTTATCGGCAGAAGTCGAAGCGTCACCAGAGACAAAGCAGTCATTCCAGTTATAGTTAGCGTAGAAGCCCGATCAAAGTGCCAGAAAAAACGCGTAGGGCAGGATGGAGCTGTTGGAGAGAAAGTATTAAAATTTAGAGATATAAGGTTGTGGTCAGATTTACCGATAGGACAGTGGCGTATTTATAGAGAGGGGCTAGTGGTGAAACATAGGTCAAGTGTGTTCAAGAATTGATTGGGACGATCCGGAATGTGTGGGTTCTTTAATTTTGCTCCAGATCGTTGAGAATGCTAAATGATTCGGCCTCCTCCCCACCTAAATCAGTATGAGAGGATCCCAACCATTCAGTGTTGTGTACATTGAAATCCCCTAAATAGAGGACCTCAGTATTTGGATGAGAAGATATAACAGTCTCGTGAGAAGTAGTAAGATATTCAAAGAAAGAGTGAAAATCTGTTCTGTTAGGAGAACAGTAGCAGAAGCACAAGATTATTGTAGTAGAAGGAAGAAAGATTTTAAGCCACAGAACATCGAAGTTAGGAGATTCAAGATTCTCGAGACGTGTTACAGGAGTGTTTATGTTTTCATAGGCACATACTCCACCCTTTAGACAGAGTATGAAAAAGTTATAGTTAGATATATTAAACGAGTTAGGGATGAATTCTTAGCCTCTGGCTGTCTCAGACAAGAGCAAAAGGTTAGGGTTAGAGTTAGAAAGGTGGTATTCCACGGATGCAGAGTTAGAGAGTAAGCCGCGGATGTTGGTAAAGTCGATAGAAAGCCCGCGCCTGCGCAAATCTGCCATCACACACGCACACACAACCACAACAACAAAAACAACAGACAAAAACAGACAGACAAAAAAACGAAAGTTAAAATTAGATTAAAAATAGATTACTTACGTAAAAAACGTAAATGATTAAAATGCTAAAACCGTATTTACAATAAATATGTATAATTGAAAAAATTTAGAAAGTTTAAAGCACGCATTCACACACCCTAACAAATTTACGAACAAAAAAAAATTACAATTATTCAACATAAAACTAAATAAGTATAAATTAAAACAATATGTAACCAAAAACGTAAAATGTTGTGCAAACCACTAAAAATAAATAAAAATAAACACTAAAAACTAAAAAGTTAAAAAGACGAAGGAAAAAAAATATAACCTAGTACTATCTAAACTACGTATTGCACAATTCTAAAAACTAACTATGACTATCTAACATAACTAAAAAGTTTCAAAAACAAAAATTAAAACGAATAACTTATCTTTAATAAGGATGATCCAATTCTTTAAATATTAAAACTATAATAGTTAAAAACAATTAAAACAGGGGAGCACTTAATGAACAAACACACTAAATGGGAAAGATAACTAAAACATTATGAACACTAATCAACCCATTGGAGCTCCGGCAAAACACAACTTATCACAACTTATCACAACACAGTCTATATATATATATATATATATATATATATATATATATATATATATATATATATATATATATATATGTGTGTGTGTATAGTATGTATATATGTATGTATATAGAGATATATATATATAAGCATATTTGTCGATACTGTACTGTAACTAGTGAGGTTGTATTTCAATAACCTCACAAGCCTAGCGTAGTTCCATAACCTCGGAAGTTTACTGATCACAATTTGGTATAACAATAAAAATAAACTTAAAAAAACAAAAATAAATATATATATATATATATATATATATATATATATATATATATATATATATATATATATATATATATATATATATATATATATATATATATATATATATATATATATATATCGCGATGGGGAAAGTGATAAGTGGGATTTCTTTATTGTTTATTTTACAGGAAATATTAAATGAATATTTATTGTTCAATGCCAATGGGGCAATAAAGGTAAATAATTAAGATATTTTCAGAAAATTGAAATATACAAATTATGATTATAAATAATCATTATATTGACTAGGCATTCACAGATGCCAACCCCTCTTCACTGAGGCTCTCAACGGACTCCCGACTCAATGCCAGTGCCTCCAGGAGAAGCCCTGTCATCTAGCCACATTCAAATTTCACCGTTCTCATTGGTCAACTTGAAGAATGCTTTTAACAGTTTTGAAATGCTCTTAACAACAGGCAGGCTTAGCATCAATATTAACGGCTATTCATAAAGGTACACATGGGGGTATGGACGTCAGCCCCCGTACACAGGCCCACAGCCGTATATAGCACACGCGCCATTATACACACAGCACTGATCAGATTTCTGAGCATATATATATATATATATATATAGTATATATATATATATATATATATATATATATATATATATATATATATACACAAAATAATAAATATATATATATATATATATATATATATATATATATATATATATATATATATATATATATATATATTATTCATTTCCCCTGGACCCCCTTATTTGGGGGCTCCATGTGAGATTTGCATCTCTTGTGGGAGAGTATTATGTGTTGTTGATATTTCTGGGGGGCGAGGGTTTATAAGGTGATTTGGTGGGCGATTGTTGAGGTATTGCTGTGTAAAGTATGTGTGAATATGTCTTGAGAGAAATGTGTTGTTGGGAGGAGGGGGATGGTTCTAAAGAGTTCGCCGTAATAGATAGCAACAAGTCTTGGTCAGTCAACTACATCCCCCCACTCTGGAAAAAAACAATAATCATACCCAAATTAAAACGCAGAAAAGATCCCAACCTCCTCTCTTCATATCGACCCATATCCCTCCTCTCATCTCTGTGCAAACTAATGGAGAAGATCATTCTCACCAAAATCCTGCCACACTTTCATTAACCAACCCACCAACATGGCTTCAAAAAAATCACCCTCCACCTCTACAGCACTAACAGACATCACACAAAACATCATAAACGGCTTAAACAAAACTCCTTCACACAGAATAATACTTCTAGTTATTGACATCAGTAAAGCTTTAGACACAGTACCCAGACACATCCTCATTCAAAAATCCTATACTCCTCCGATTCCTATCTGGCACAGTGGCTATAAATCTCATATCTGAACTCACTGCTCAGGTGTCAAGCAAACATCAGTCCTCAAAAACCCTAAAATTGAGAAACGGAGTGCCTCAGGGCGCCATTTTGTCCCCTTTCCTTTTCAACCTTTTCACAGCTGACATCCCCACCCCTCAAACTCCAAACTCAAACTTAAACTTACAGATGATATAACCATACCAGACCCCTCCGTACCCACTGCTACAACTCATACTCAGACTTACCTAAACCAACTAGAAGCCTGGTTGTCTTCCAACAGAATGTCAGCCTCTGACAAGAAGTCATCTATAAACCCCCTGATCACCACTGACACACCAATCATCATTACACCCACAAATAACTCTAAATAACTTTATAATACTCCTAAACAAAACACCTAAAATTCTTGGTATAACCTTTGACACCCACTTTACCTTTACACCTCACATTCAAAACATCATTAACACAGCAAATAGAAAACTAAATGTCCTACGAACTCTATCTCGACACAATTTCAGCAATGAAGCAACTACACTGGCAACTACTTACAAACAATTCTCAAGAACTACAATCAGCTATGGATCAACAGTCTGGTATCCTCTAATCTCATCAACTAACAGAATGAAATTACAAAAGATCCAAAATACTGCTCTTAGAACTATCACAGGCTGCTTGAAAACTACTCCAATTCAACTCCTACACGAAGAAACAAAAAATCTCCCAATTCAGGATCACCTGGACATGATAGGAACGCATTTCTATGCCAGGGCTCTCGACCCGACTCATTCATGCCATAACTACCTACAAGATCACACTATACACCTTTTAAAATCTCCCACTTTTGATGTCCCTAAACAGAAAATTTACCTGAAGATTCCTTACACAGGTCGATTCACCGACACCCTTATTAGAACCCTCAGACCTATATCAACGAGACACTTCCCATTTGCCACCTTTATTTTTATTCCTACTAATAACTTCAAAATTAGTAACTTTTCAGGTCCAAAGATTTAATCCCTAAAGAGTTGCACTCCTCGATAGTCTACTTGTATAAGTGTGCTGGCTGTAATGCCCGCTATGTAGGTCAAATAGGCCTACAACTTTGCATCAGGATTGCCAAACACAAGGGTTTTTCTTTCCGTACCAATCTTCCTCTATCCTCACCTGAATTTTCATCCATACGTAGCCATAGCCACGAAAAAGATCATCCCATCACTACCAATGACTTCTCGATTCTTGCCTCCGTCACTGATACTCGCGACAGGAAAATCTTGGAGAGCCTCTACATTCATGAATTGGAGCCCGAACTCAACTCTGATTTATCTTCAATCAAACTTAATTTATTTTAATTGTAATAATTTTCATTATATGTCTTTTATAATTTTCATTTTATTATACTGTTATAAATACTGATTTTTAAGTTTAGCAAGTCCCAAACAACCAACCAATTTATGTATAATTTAGGTATAAATAGTGCTCGGATTTAATCTTGTTCATTCATTCTTATGGTTCATCCAGTATGTAAGGTTAGTAAAACGAGGTTAATAATAGATTTAATTTTTTGTAATTTTTTGTAATTTTTGTAATTTTTATATATTTTTACTTTTCTATATATTTTATATATTTTATATAATCGTAAATATTATAGACATTGTTCTTTTATAATTTATTATTTACTTATAGCTGATGATGCGCTTAGCTATAGCGCGAAACGTTCTTAATATACTATGGCACTCTCCTTGGTGTTTGTCTTCCTTTTTCATCTATATATATATATATATATATATATATATATATATATATATATATATATATATATATATATATATATACTATATATGCTGATATATATATATATATATATATATATATTACAGTTCACCACCACTCACGGGCTGGGCCCTTTTCAAGGAGGGGCAGAAAATAAAACATAGAAAAACCCACCCAATCCCCAGCCTAACGCAAATCTCTCAGGTGAGCGCAGACGTGGGCTTTAAAGAGAGGAAGATTAAATACAGTTGGAAAAACAGAAGAAGGCAAGGAGTTCCACAGAACAGAAGTAGCTGGAAAGAAAGAGACACCACAACGAACAAGTCTGGGGTTTTCAATACTCACGCAAAATTCATGCGAGAGCAAGGCACCTCTTGTGCTACGTGGGTGACGAAAGGGTGGTTGAATGCGAACGGTCAATTTCCCCGTGCATCTGCCGCTGTGGTACCTATAGAAAAGAAATAGTGCGCCAACGTCACGTCTCAGAGATAGAGGGTTCAAGGAAGTTTGAAAGAAGGGGACAGTTTATTAATATCTTAGCTTTAGACTCAACTCTATCCAATAGAAGAGTGGAGCCGGAGACCCCCCCTCCCAATGTGAGAACAGTACTCCATATAAGGGGGCATAAGGCCCTTATATAATTGGAGTAACTGTTCAGAGGAAAAAAAATCCCGCAACCTGAACAGAACTCCAAGCTTCTTTGAGGCCACTTTAGGAACCATTGAAATATGAGGTTTCCAAGACAATTTGCTGTTTATGTTCAGACCAAAAATGTTTGTTATTCACAGGTGAAACGTTATAGCCGTGGAAGGAAATAGGAAAGTTGAGAGGTGTTTTTGAGAGGGAGATGTAAAAAAGTTGAGCTTTTAACGAGTTAAATTTTACAAGGTTGCGGTGACCCCAGTCACCCCACGGAGAAATCCCATCCAGATTGGCAAGAATAGAATCGGAAAGCTGAAAACGAGAGGCAACTCTAGATGCAAAAGAGGGAACAGATTTGAAGTGAGTAGAAGAATGGAGAGTTGTTGAGTCATTGGCATAAGAGTGAACAGAGTTAGAAGTACAGCTGAGAAGATCGTTGATGAAAAGTAGGAATAAAGTTGAAGATAGAACAGAACATTGAGGAACACCACAGTTAACAAGACAGGAGGAAGAGGACGCTCCATCAACGAGTGCTGATATGGTGCGATTGAAGAGAAAGCTAGAAAAGAGTAAGCAAAGAGAAAGAGGAAACCCAAAGGAAGGGTGCTTAGGGAACAGTGACTCGTGCCAAAAGTAAATAAGTTTTTAGCCAAGTATGTCACCAGTTCACCTCGAGCGTCGAAAGCCATACTGATGATCTGAAAGAAAGGAATAAGACTTCAGATGATCCAGGAAATGAGAGTTAAGAAGAGTTTCAAAGATTTTAGATAGGATACAAGTGAGAGCTATAGGGCGATAGTTTAAAGGATCGGAGGGGCTACCTTTCTCGGGATTGGTTGGACATACGCGCGCTTCCAGCATTGAGGAAGAGTATTAGTATTAAGACATAGAGAGTTGAGTTGAACGAAGACAGGTGCCAGCTCAGAAGCACATTCCATCAAAATACTGGGAGGAATGCCATCCGGGCCACTAACCTTCCTGGCTTTCATAGATCTCAGGATCTACAATAATGTGTAATTACATCAGGGTTGGCAAAAAAACCACTTTTTTGGAAAAAGCCCAGTGGGCCCGGGTTTTTTCGGGTTTTTTCATCTAAAACCCGAAAAAACCCGGGGGAAATTGGTTTTTTTCATTTTTCCTTTCCTTTTCAGCAATAAATGTAATTTCATATTAATTTAATTGTTTGTTTTCAATTTTGTTAAGTTATTATAAGTTTGATTATAACAGTAATGCCAAAGACTCTGGGATCCAGATGAAAACTAGGAAATGAATGAACTGAAGTTCTGAAAGTCTAAGGCACCAGCAAAGTAAAATGTAAATATTACAGTGATACAATTAGCAATAAAATTGAAAGAATAAAAGTGGATTGGAAAAAATCTTGTAAGCGCTTGTCATATTCTGGAAGATCTAGTGAATCAAGTGCTAATACAATCGTTGAAAGTATGGATCTTACAGATGTAGAAGAAAGGGATTCATCTAATTTTCGATGGCTGCAAGACATTCAACAATGAAAACATGGTTATCTGTATCTGACACATCAGAAACTCAAAAGAAATTGTCTAAATATACCATTAAAATGACAACTGCACAAAAAGAAATTCTTGACCAAAAAATATCAGTTTTTTTATGCTAACAACGTCTCATTTTTAAGTGTTGAATTGAAGTACTTTGTTGAAATGATACAAACCTTAAGACCTGGTTACTCCTCACCATCTCGAAGAAATCTATCAGGTCCACTTTTGGACACGGCCCATATATATATATATATATATATATATATATATATATATATATATATATATATATATATATATATATATATATATATATATATATATATATATATATATATAAAAATATATATATATATATATATATATATATATATATATATATATATATATATATATATATATATATATATATATATATATATATATATATATATATATATATATATATATATATATATATATATATATATATATATATTCTTTCAACAAACGAATTAAAATGAGCTTATAAACATTTCACTAAGTAAAAGAGTATAATTTCTAATATTTTCATTTTTGTTTTACTATTTTTACATGCAATTATTCTGGAAAAAATTGAAAAAAAAATTGAAAAAACCCAAGTGGGCAAAATAGTGGAGTTTTTTCAAGCTTTTTATAATATTTGGAAATATATATATATATATATATATATATATATATATACTATATATATATATATATATATATATATATATATATATATATATATATATATATATATATATATATATATATATATATATATTCTCAGCAAATGAATTAAAATGAGCTTATAAACATTTCGCTAATATTTTAATTTTTGTTTTACTATTTTTACATGTAATTATTCTGAAAAAACCCAAGTGGGCAAAATAGTGGGCTTTTTCAAGGTGATTTTTTTGGAAAAATATTTGAAATATATATATATATATATATATATATATATATATATATATATATATATATATATATATATATATATATATATATATATATATATATATATATATATATATATATATATATATATATATATATATATATACCGTATATAATGATATATATATATATATATATATATATATATATATATATATATATATATATATATATATATATATATATATATATATATATATATATATATATATATATATATATATATATATATATATATATTCTTTTAACAAATGAATTAAAATGAGCTTATAAACATTTCACTAAGTAAAAGAGTATAATTTCTAAAATTTACATTTTTGTTTTACTATTTTATATGCAATTATTCTGAAATTTTAAAAAAACCCAAGTGGGCAAAATAGCGGGTTTTTTCAAATGGTTTTTTTTCGAAAAAAACCGGGTGGGTTTTTTCGGGTCGGGCCCACTCGTGCCAACCCTGAATTACATTATGACATGACATTATGAATTTATACATGGGAAACATATGAGGAGAAGGAGTAGAAGGAGGAATGCCAGAATCGTTCAGGGTAGAATTAGATGAAAAAATGAGGCCAAAGAGATTGGCCTTTTCAGAAAAAGAGTTGTTAGCTACAGAACCGTCAAAGCGAATAAAGGGAGGAAAGGCAGATTTACAAAAGTTTTAGATATGTTTTTGACAAGAAATTTTTATCAGTCGGAGAACAAAGCAGGTTGGCACACTCTCTTTTAGTGAAAGTGCGCTTAGGCTGTAGAATAGTATCTCTGCAACGATTCAGAACATAATGAAAATTAGTAAGGGTGATAGGAGAAAGAGAGTTTTTCCATGCCCGATATGCAATGACTCTCTCCTGAATGGCACGAGAACAAGCTCCACCGAACCATGAATTTTTTTTTGGGGAAAAGATTTAGTTGAAGAAGGAATGAACCTGCTCATCCCATCGGTGATTACGTCCCCCACCTTTTCAGCGGTGACCAAGCTCCGAGTCAAAGCAGGATCATCTCCAAGAGTAGTTAGCCAAAAAACGACACAGTTCCCCCCAACTAGCCCGATTAAAGTGCCAGAAATTGCGTTTAGGGCATGGTGGAGCTGCTGGAGAAAAGTATTATAATTATTGTATTGTAATTAAAGTATAAATATATATATATATATATATATATATATATAGACCCGTAGCCAGAGAATTTGTGTATTTATACACAGAAGACATCGAAGAAGAATATATATATATATATATATATATATATATATATATATATAATATATAACTTATATATATATATATATATATATATATATGGCAGGCAGGCCGTAGGCAGAAATTTTTCGAGAGGATTTTAGATTACATTATATATATATATATATATATATATATATATATATATATATATATATATATATATATATATATATATAGAATATAATATATATTTATATTTATAAAAAAACTAATATTTAGATATATATGTGTAAGGTTATAAGTTGTTCTATATATATATATATATATATATATATATATATATATATATTACTAATAAAAAGGGAAATAAAATAATGTAACATCAATAGTAAATTGAAAATGAAAAAAAGATATCATTTTGTTCATACAAAAAATTCTTAATTTTGATCTCTTAACAACAAAATGATTGATAACTTCCTTCGTTTATATTGTGTAGCTATGGTGAATACTCTTTAAAGCCAGTTCTGTTAGGCCTTCTTCTCCTGTAGAATTGAAAAGTATGTTTTGAGCCTTTTCATAGTAGAGATATTTTTTTTGGAATTTACGTTTTGAGTGAGATAAATGCTAAAATTCTTAACAATCTAAATGTGACTGCACAGATCAAATTTATTTACAAAATTCGTAAATTTTTTAATATATATCGATGGAATGAGTAACTTTATAAAGATTAGTAAGTATGGATCTATGATTCGCGAGCTTACTATCTATATGGTTTGAAAAATCATCAAGAAAATAAATTGTAATTTTTTTTGTTTTTTGTTTTTTACAGTTGTCACCGAAACTCACGGGTAGAGCCCTATTCAAGGAGGGGGTGTTTCATGCCTCCGAAGCTCACCAACTAACGCAAATTACGCAGATGAGCACAGACGCAGGCTTTGAAGTGAGGGAGATTAAATTCAGCAGGAAACACAGAATATGGAAGAGAATTCCACAGAACAGAGGTGGCAGGAAAGAAGGAAGCACAGCAGCGAACTAACCTGGAGTTACCAATATCCACACAAAACTCGTGCGCAGACACAGCACCCCATGTGCTACGAAGGCGTCGTAAAGGTGGTGGTACGCGGGTGACAAGTTCCCTCGAGCACCTGCCGCTGCGGTACCTATAGAAAAGAGATAAAGCACCAACATCGCGTCGCAAAGATAGAGGGTCAAGTGAAGTGGAAAGTACGGAACAGTTTATAAGCCTTTTGGCCTTTGACTCGACCCTGTCCAAAAGCCGGATGAAACCAGAGCCTCCCCAGGCAGATACATATGAGCAGTACCTGGCTACAAGGGCGGGATGAGGCGCTTGTATAGCTGGAGTAACTGAGAAGAGGAAAAAAAATCTTCGCAGTCTAAACAGAACTCCCAGTTTCTTTGAGGCCGCCATAGCAACCATTGTGATGTGAGGTTTCCAAGACATTTTTTTGTTTATGTTAAGGCCAAGAGGAGAGACGAGAGAACCGTCGAAAGAGATAGGAAAGTTGGAAGGTGTTTTAGAGAGGGAGATTTGTAGAAGTTGAGTTTTTAAAGAATTAAATTTCACAAGGTTGAGACGACCCCACTCGGAAATTCTATCCAGATCAGCGAGAATAGAATCGGAAAGATTAAGACGAGTGGCAATTCTAGAAGTAAAAGAGGGAGCAGATTTGAAATGAGTTGAAGAATGAAGGGTCGAGTCATCAGCATACGAGTGGATAAGAGTTAGATGTGCTGGTGAGAAGATCATTAATGAAAAGTAAGAATAAAGTAGGAGATAAGACAGAACCTTGAGGAACACCACTATTGACAGAAAAAGAAGAAGAAGTCGTCCCATCAACAACAGCCGATATTGAGCGATTTGAAAGAAAGCTAGACATAAGTAAGCAAAGAGAAGGAGGAAACCCAAAGGAGGGGAGCTTGGAGAGCAGTGACGCGCGCCATACCCGGTCAAATGCTTTGGATATGTCAAGCGCCACCACGCAAGTCTCCCCGTAGTTCCTAAGGGCGGAAAACCATAAATCAGTAAGATAGGAAAGTATTTCGCCAGTAGACCTCGAGCGCCGAAAGCCGTACTGGCGATCGGAAAGAAGTGAATGAGATTCCAGATGATCTAAGAAATGAGAGTTGAGAAGGGTTTCAAAGATCTTAGATAGAATACAAGTGAGAGCTATAGGGCGATTCCAGATGATCTAAGAAATGAGAGTTGAGAAGGGTTTCAAAGATCTTAGATAGAATACAAGTGAGAGCTATAGGGCGATAGTTAGAAAAATCAGAGCGGCTTCCTTTTTCGGAATAGGTTTGACATGTGCGTGCTTCCAACACTGAGGGAAAGTGTTAGTGACATAGAGAATATAGTTGAACGAGGGGAGGGGCCAGCACGGACACACTCCCTCAAAACTCAGGGAGGAATGCCATCTGCTACCCCTCCTAACGTTCATAGATTTCAGGAGCCCATGCACCCGATCAAATGTAATCACAGGCAAAGGAATAGGACACCTGAGAGGAGAAGGAGGAGGAAGAGGAATGCCAGAATCGTCCAGGGTTGAGTTAGAGGAAAATAGGAGACCAAAGAGATTGGCCTTTTCAGTTGAGAATTAGCAACAGAACCATCAGATCGAATAAGAGGAGGAAAGGCAGATTTACAGAAGTTGTTAGAGATGTTTTTGGCAAGAGGCCAGAAATTTGTTAGTAGGAGAACCAAAGAGGTCAACACACTTTCGTTTTATGAAAGTCCGCTTTTCTCGTTGAAGAGTTCCTTGCAGCGATTTACAGCTGAATGAAAATTAGCGAGAATGATAGGAGAACGAGAATTTTTCCACTCCTGATATGCACTGTCTCTAGCCTGAATGGCCAGAGAACAAGTACGATCCAACCATGGATTATGAGGAGAAAGATTTAGTCGAAGAAGGAATGAACCTGCTCATCCCATCAACGATCACAGCTCCCACCTTATCGGCAGAAACTGAAGCGTCACCAGAGTCAAAGCAGTCATTCCAATTATAGTTAGAGTAGAAACGACGCATGACCCCCCAATCGGCCCGATCAAAGTGCCAGAAAAAACGCGTAGGGCAGGATGGAGCTGTTGGAGAGAAAGTATTAAAATTAAGAGATATAAGGTTGTGGTCAGATTTACCAATAGGAGCGAAAGTGTTGTATTTATAGAGAGAAGGACAAGTGGTGAAACATAGGTCAAGTGTGTTCAAGAATTGGTTGGGACGATCCGGAATGTGTGTGGGTTCTTTAATTAGTTGCTCCAGATCGTTGAGAATGCTGAATGATTCGGCCTCCTCCCCACCTAAATCAGTATGAGAGGACCCCAACCATTCAGTGTTGTGTACATTGAAATCCCCCAAATAGAGGACCTCAGTATTTGGATGAGAAGATATAACAGTCTTGTGAGAAGTAGTAAGATATTCAAAAAAGGCGTGAAAATCTGTTCTGTTAGGAGAACAGTAGCAGAAACACAAGATTATTATAGTAGAAGGAAGAAAGATTTTAAGCCACAGAACATCGAAGTTAGGAGATTCGAGATTCTCGAGACGTGTTACAGGAGTGTTTATGTTTACATAGGAACATACTCCACCCTTCAGACGGAAATTATGAAATAAGTTATAGTTGGACATAGTAAAAGAGTTAGAGGATGAATTCCTAGCCATATATCTTTTCATTTTATATTGATTCTCACAAGAGGCATTATCATTTCTTCATTAACAGAAACCAGAAGTTCTGTCGCAACTTCGAAAATGTTTGAAAATGTTTCATTGATGTTTGCTTGAAAATCTTTCAAATCAAACATTTTTTCAATATGATTAAGAGCAGTTGCTGTCATTAATTATGGAGACCTCAATGTAATACATAATGGAAGAGTGTTTGAGAATAAAGTTAAAGACATAACCCTAAAACAAATTTGCTTTTGCTTACAGCAGTGATTCCCAACCTTTTGTAATTCACGCCACCCTATTTAAGGCTGTGGAATTTTTGAGGCACACTTGTTACAATAATAATAATAATAATAATAATAATAATAATAATAATAATAATAATAATAATAATAATAATAATAATAATAATAATAATAATAATAATAATAATAATAATAATAACAATAATAGATTTTAAATTTAAAATATCTATAAAACATACCTGTAAAAATTTGATAGCTGGAGTTTTGCGATTTAGAATCGATTAATAATATTAATGGGAAATCTGTGCTTGATGCTTAGAGCACAAATATTGTATGTTAGGTCTGATGTTTGATAACGCAACACGCATATTTGCCTCAAGATTCAATAATCTATTTCTTGTTTTGCGTTTTATTGTGACCATTGCAGAGAAAGATTTTTCACACAAGTATGATGTTGAAAATGGCAAAAGGAAACTTGTGGCTTTTTCTACTAGGTTATGATACTCCTGTTGTATGCTAAGCCGAAAAGCAGCTGCTGATAAGTCAGTCTTCTCAAATTTAATTTTCAGTAAAGAATCAGCATAGAGATCATTAAATTCGTCCCTTTCAGTAGCTGTGAAATCTAGTTCTTCAGCAATATCTGCCATGTGAAATGGGAAAACAATCCATTCAAGATTCTTAACGGAAAGAGAAGGAAAGTACTTATCTACTGCATCTTGCAATTTTGATAAATGATCAAGAATGAGGTCTTTTAGCTTTTCCTCGCCATTACGTTCCGAAAATTTTAAAAGGGATGGAAAATTTGAAAAATCACTTTTCTCAATTGCAGACTTCCAAGAAGCTATCTTTCTCATGAAATCTTTCATTTTATTGGTTGAAGAAACTATTGTTTCTTGTCGTCCCAGCAATGAAGTATTTAATTCATTTAGTTTACTAAAAATATCTGACAGATATGACAGCTGTAAACACCAATCATCATTTTGCAGCAACCTAGAAAATGCATCATGTTTCTTTTTCTTAATTTCTCAAAAAAGACTTTTAGTTCTTCTTTGAGTGTGAGAACGCGGTTCAGTACTCTACCACGAGATAACCATCTTACTTCTGTATGTAATAATAATGAGATATATGGTGCATCCATTTCACAACATATTTTTTCAAAGGTCGCGATTTAATGTAATTTATTATCTTCACAACCTGATTTATAACTTCAGCGAACTGCTCACCACAATTTTTCCCTACTAGTGCTTCTCTGTGCAGAAAGCAGTGAGTTATTATCATTGATTCATTTTCCTGTAAAGCTCGCGCAGTAAATCCTTTATACTTTCTTGTCATTGATGGTGCACCATCAGTACATATTCCACAACAGTCGTTCCATGAAAGACCATGGTTATTGAGATAGGAAGAGACGGAAGCGAAAATATCGGCGCCGGTACTAGTTGTTTCCAACTCTTTGCAAAACAAAAACTGCTCCACGATATATTTACCGTCAATAAATCTACAGAATCCAAGAAGCTGATTTTTGGCAGTAATATCAATACTTTCATCTATTTGTAAAGAGCCTGAATGGCCAGAGAACAAGTACGATCCAACCATGGATTATGAGGGGAGAAAGATTTAGTCGAAGAAGGAATGAACCTGCTTATCCCATCAACGATCACAGCTCCCACCTTATCGGCAGAAACTGAAGCGTCACCAGAGTCAAAGCAGTCATTCCAATTATAGTTAGAGTAGAAACGACGCATGACCCCAATCGGCCTAGTTCGATCAAAAAAATAGAAAAATAATAGGGAGGATGGAGCTGTTGGAGAGAAAGTATTAAAATTAAGAGATATAAGGTTGTGGTCAGATTTACCAATAGGAGCGAAAGTGTTGTATTTATAGAGAGAAGGACAAGTGGTGAAACATAGGTCAAGTGTGTTTAAGAATTGGTTGGGACGATCCGGAATGTGTGTGGGTTCTTTAATTAGTTGCTCCAGATCGTTGAGAATGCAATGATTCGGCCTCCTCCCCACCTAAATCAGTATGAGAGGACCCCAACCATTCAGTGTTGTGTATATTGAAATCCCCCAAATAGAGGACCTCAGTATTTGGATGAGAAGATATAACAGTCTTGTGAGAAGTAGTAAGATATTCAAAAAAGGCCTGAAAATCTGTTCTGTTAGGAGAACAGTAGCAGAAACACAAGATTATTATAGTAGAAGGAAGAAAGATTTTAAGCCACATAACATCGAAGTTAGGAGATTCGAGATTCTCGAGACGTGTTACAGGAGTGTTTATGTTTACATAGGAACATACTCCACCCTTCAGACGGAAATTATGAAATAAGTTATAGTTGGACATAGTAAAAGAGTTAGAGATAATTGCCCTATATCTTTTCATTTTATATTGATTCTCACAAGGCATTATCATTTCTTCATTAACAGAAACCAGAAGTTCTGTCGCAACTTCGAAAATGTTTGAAAATGTTTCATTGATGTTTGCTTGAAAATCTTTCAAATCAAACATCATTTTTTCAATATGATTAAGAGCAGTTGCTGTCATTAATTATGGAGACCTCAATGTAATACATAATGGAAGAGTGTTTGAGAATAAAGTTAAAGACATAACCCTAAAACAAATTTGCTTTTGCTTACAGCAGTGATTCCCAACCTTTTGTAATTCACGCCACCCTATTTAAGGCTGTGGAATTTTTGAGGCACACTTGTTACAATAATAATAATAATAATAATAATAATAATAATAATAATAATAATAATAATAATAATAATAATAATAATAATAATAATAATAATAATAATAATAATAATAATAATAATAATAATAATAATAATAATAATAACAATAATAGATTTTAAATTTAAAATATCTATAAAACATACCTGTAAAAATTTGATAGCTGGAGTTTTGCGATTTAGAATCGATTAATAATATTAATGGGAAATCTGTGCTTGATGCTTAGAGCACAAATATTGTATGTTAGGTCTGATGTTTGATAACGCAACACGCATATTGCCTCAGATTCACATAATCCTAGTTTCTGTTTTTTTTTGCGTTTTATTGTGGACCAATTGCAGAGAACGCTTTTTCACACAGTATATTGTTGAAAATGCAAAAGAAACTTGTGGCTTTTCTACTAGCTTATAGATACTCCGTGTAGCTAAGCACGAAAAAAGCAGCTGTCTGATAAGTCAGTCCTTCTCAAATTATAATTTTCAGTAAAGATATTCAGCATAGAGATCATTAAATTCTTCCCCTTTCAGTAGAAAACTGTGAAATCTAGTATCTTTCTAAGCCAATATCTGGCCATGTGAAATGGTAAAACCAATCCATTCAAATTCTTAACGGAAAGAGAAGCGAAAGTATTATCTACTGTATCTTGCAATTTTATAAAATGATCAAGAATGAGTCTTTAGCTTTTCTTCGTCCATTACGTCAGAAAAAATTATAAAAGGAATGTGAAAAATATTGAAAAATCACTTTTCTTCAACTTGCTGACTTCCAAAAGCTATCTTCTCATAAATCTTTCATTTTATTGTTGAAGAAACTATTAGTTTCTGTCGTCCCAGCAATGAAGTATTTAAAACCTTAGTTACAAAATATTCTGACCATAATACAGCTGTAAACACCAATCATCAATTTGCAAAACTAGGAAAATGCATCATGTTTCTCTTCTCAAAAAAGAGACTTTTTAGTTCTTCTTTGAGTGTGAGAACGCGGTTCAGTACTCTACCGAGGACGAGATGACCATCTTGCTTCTGTATGTAATAATAATGAGATATATATGGTGCATCCATTTTACAACATATTTTTTCAAAGAGTCACACTTTAAGTCGCAATAATACATATATTTATCATCTTTACAACCTGATTATAACTTCAGCGAACAGCTCACCACAATTTTTTCCCTACTAGTGCTTCACTGTGCAGAAAGCAGTGATTATTCATCATTATTCATTTTCACCAACAAAGCTCGCGCAGTAAATCCTTTAAACTTTCCTGTGTCATTGATGGTGCACCCATCAGTACATATTCCACAAACAGTCGTTCCATGAAAAACCATGGTTATTGAGATAGGAAAGAGACGAAAGCGAAAATATCGGCGCCGGACTAGTTGTTTCCAACCTTTGCAAACACAAAAACTGCTCTACAATATCCCTGCAACGATTTCTAGCTGAATGAAAATTAGCAAGATGATAGGAGAACGAGAATTTCCACTCCCGATAACGCACGCTCTAAGCCTGAATCAGATGGAACAAGTACATCCAACATGTATTATGAGGGAGAAAGAATTTTGTCGAAGAAGGAATGAAACCTGCTTATCCCTCAAACGCATCACAATCTCCCACCCTATCGGCACGGAAACTGAAGCGTCACAGAGTCAAAGCAGTCATTCCACATTATAGTTGATTAGAAACTACGCAAGGCCCCGCAATCGGCCCGATCAAAGCCAGAAAAAACGCCGCTAGGCAGGATGGAGCTGTTGGAGAGAAAGTATTAAAAATAGAGATATAAGGTTCTGGTCAGATTTACAATAGGAGCGACCCCTGTTGTATTATAATAGAGAGAAGGACAAGTGGTGAAACATAGGTCAAGTGTGTTAAGAATTGGTTGGGACGATCAATGTGTGTAGGTTTTTTAATTAGTTCCTCCAGATCGTTGAGAATGCTTGAATGATTCGGCCTCCTTTCCCCACCAAAATTCAGCTATAGAGAGCGCACCCCAAACCATTTCAGTTGTGTGGATATTGAAAAATCCCCCCAAATAGAAGGGGACCTCAGTTTTTGGATGAAAAGATATAACAGTCTTGTGAGAAATAGTTAGATATTTAAAAAAGGCAAAAAAATCTGTTCTGTTAGGAGAACAGTAGCCAAAAACACAAGATTATCCCTGTGGTGTTTGTT
>JABUQX010014071.1:7500-20000 GCA_015478945.1 Trachelipus rathkii
ATAAGGTTGTGGTCAGATTTACCAATAGGAGCGAAGGTTGTGTATTTATAGAGAGAAGGACTAGTGGTGAAACATAGGTCAAGTGTGTTCAAGAATTGGTTGGGACGATCCGGAATGTGTGTGTTCTTTAATTAGTTGCTCCAGGTCGTTGAGAATGCTGAATGATTCGGCCTCCTCCCCACCTAAATCAGTATGAGAGGACCCCAACCATTCAGTGTTTTGTGTACATTGAAATCCCCCAAATAGAGGACCTCAGTATTTGGATGAGAAGATATAACAGTCTCGTGAGAAGTAGTAAGATATTCAAAAAAGGCGTGAAAATCTGTTCTGTTAGGAGAACAGTAGCAGAAACACAAGATTATTGTAGTAGAAGGAAGAAAGATTTTAAGCCACAGAACATCGAAGTTAGGAGATTCGAGATTCTCGAGACGTGTTATAGGAATGTTTATATTTACATAGGCACATACTCCACCCTTCAAACGGAAATTATGAAATAAGTTATAGTTGGACATATTAAACGAAACAGAGTTAAGGATGAATTCCTAGCCATCTTTGTCTCGGAGACAGGAGCAAAAGGTTAGGGTTAAAGTTAGAGAGGTGGTATTCCACGGATGCAGAGTTAGATTGCAAGCCACGGATGTTAGTAAAGTCGATAGTAAGCCCGCGCCTGTGCAAATCTGCCATCTTACATGCACATACAGCAACCACAAAACAAACAACAGACAAAAAAAACGAACAAACGTGAAATCAGGTTAAAATTATTCACACACTAAAACCTAAATTTAAAACCGTAAATGTTAAAAAGTTAAATCGTATTTACAGTAAATATGTAAAATATGAAAAATCATAAAGTTAAAAACACTAACGCTCTTTTACACCCATACAAATACACGAATAAAAAAAAAGTAAGTAAAATTGATTTAAACATTAAAACCTAAATTTAAAAGTTCAAGGGCCAAAATAATAAAAATCAAATCTTAAACACTGTGAAAACGAAATTCAGACTTATGTAGCCCTTCCTTATATATATATATATATAAATATATATATATATATATATATATATATATTTAACTATATATATATATATATATATATATATAACCTAATATATATATATATATATATATATATATATATATATATATTTATATATATATATATATATATTTTTCATATATATATATATATATATAACTCTTTCTATATATATATATATTATATATATATAACCCATATATATATATATATATATATATATGTATGCTTTATAACTAATATATATATATGTAATAATATGTATATATGAATATATATAAAGATAAATATGTGTATAATATATATATATATATATATATATATATATATATATATATATATATATATATATATATATATATATATATTTATAATAACTAATATAATAATATATATATATATATATATATATATATATATATATATATATATATATATATATATAATATTTATATATATATATATATATATATATATATATATATATATTTAATAATATTAATATATAATATATAATAATAATAATAATAATAATAATATATATAATATAATATATATATATATATATATATATATATATATATATATATATATATATATGTAATAATAATATTATATATATATAATATAATATAATAATCTTCATATATTTCGAGCTTTGAATATTCATCTACATCACATTTCGTATAACAACACCAGCTGTTTGGTTGATGTTTCTGTAAGTTAATGGTATAGGATTCATTAGGGTTTGGTTGACTCGTATGTATTTTTTGTAAGGTGCTTTCAAAATCTGCATAAATAACAAATGGGTGTCTGAATTGTTTATAATACAATTTAAATTGAACTTGACCTTCAGCTAATTCCATTCTTACAGGTTTATGAATACTACATTCTGGTAAATGATTATCTAATAATTCTTTTTTATAAAAACTATGTAAACAGAATCGACATGGATACGTTTTATTTTCATGCTTCTTATTTATAAATGGACTCAAATCTTTCATCAGTAAATAATGTGTATTTTTATCATTTGATATTAAAAGTAAATCAACATGTTTAGTTTTCTCAACTTTAGTAATTCTTAAAGGATATAATATTTCTTTTTCATCTAGTCCAAATACGTTAACGGACACATCATTCTGATTTTCAAATTTATTAATCTGATTTAGTTTAACTGGGAATTCTATTCCTTTCCAATTATATTTTTCTGATTCTAGCTTTACTCTATTAGATATTCTGTTATTATTATGACCTTCATCTAAACAATCAGATCTGGCTATACACCATTTAAAACATTCATTGTCCTTTTTGTTTTGAATATTTATTAATCCGAATTTTGGGTTCTTATATTTTGATGGAGTTTCAATATATGAAGAAGCTCTTAATGGTTTATATTTTGCTATCTTTATTTCAAAATCTAAAAGTTTATTGATGATCCATCCTGATCCTTCTTTTGTAAATTTACATATTTTTTCTTCAATTTTATTAATCATTTCAAGTACAATCTCTTTTATTTGAGTCATATCAGTTATGCTTGTCATAGTTCCACTGTTGAACCAGTTTGAAATTATTGATGTTCTTCCGTCATGTAAATCTTTATAAAATTCAACATGAAGTGATAAACTTAGTTTTAAATTTTTCCAATTTTGTTCAAGAATTTTAATTTCTATCATTTTCATCATATTATTAATAAATTCTTTTGGATCAATCATCTTTATATTTGTATAACAATAGGCTTTAAAATTATTTTCAATTCCTTTACGACAATTTTTATAATCACAATGAATTAAATTTCTTTGATGAATTTTACTTTTCTCATGAATTTTAAGATTTATAACACTTTTATTACATAAAGAACATAATTTTCGTGTTATAAGTTTCTTTTTATTATTCAAGTCATCAAAAAAATTCATATTAAGAATTGAATGATTTGTATTCCTCTTATGTTTATTACTTTTTTCATGAATTTTAAAATTTTTAATAGTTGTATTACAGATCCTGCAAGTTGTCATTTTATTATAGATTTTTTTATTATAAGTCAATTTTGGATTTTGCTCATTCTCAGATCTCAGATCTTGCCATTTTATTATAGATTTTTTTATTATAAGTCAATTTTGGATTTTGCTCATTCTCAGATCTTGTCATTTTATTATAGATTTTTTTATTATAAGTCAATTTTGGATTTTGCTCATTCTCAGATCTTGCCATTTTATTATAGATTTTTTTATTATAAGTCAATTTTGAATTTTCATCTTTCTCAAATTTAAGCTTTGATTTTAAAAAAGGAGCTAATTTTTCTTCTAAATATTTTATTCTTCTTGAAAATCGTTCCTTATCTAAAATTATAGAAGTTAGCTCATCGTTTGTTCTATCATAATTATCCATCTCAAAAATATAATTATTTTGTGAAAAGGTGACTTTCTTTTTATTTTTGTTCATTTTTTATTTCCTTATTTATTATAGAAGAAATAAAAAAATATTATATTTTCCTAAAACTCATCGAGTTCTTCAATTTTGCTCTCATTTAAATGGTACCAGGATTCAAACTACACAGTATAGCATGGGAAGTCGTTACTCAACCCACTCGGCTATAGACACATTAAAGATAAAAATTTGGAAGTTCTACTGCTTTTAAAATGTTCTATTTTTTAATTTTTTTGAAAAAAAGATCCTATCTTAGATCTGATCTCGCTACCTCCGAAAGCGGAGTCTAGCGCTCAAACCACTCGGATACGAAGCAATAAAGGTATAATTCTCAGATGTTATATTTGTATAGCTAATATATATATTCTCTTTCATTAATTTTTAGAATATTCTAGAATGTTTCATCATTTCATTGTATAAGACAATTAAGGAGTTATTGTAAAACTCAATATTGTCTCTATTATATATAAAAAATATAAAGTAGAGACGGAAAACTTCTCATTTTCTAATTAATTAGAAATGAATGTTCACCTCTACGTACATTAAACATTTATACTTATAAGTATAAATATAACTTTTTGAAAAGATTCACTCACTTACATTCATAGCGCAGTGGTAACGTGAAAAAGACTTTTTTTCCCCTCAGACAGTCACATTCGTCAAGAGTTTAATCCTCGGTTGAAAATTAGAATAGATTATTATAGTTACTCTTAATTTTTTTTTATATAGAAAACGTAAAATTACTACTTGAAATAATGACAAACTTTTATATTTTTTATTTCTAAATTTTTTAAATATATAAATCTTTTAAAAAAAAAAAGGGAAATGAGGGGGTGAGGTGAAAATGCCATCGTTTTCCTATACTACTTGTATTTATTATTAGGTATATATATATATATATATATATATATATATATATATATATATATATATATATATATATATATATATATATATATATATATATATATATATATATATATATATCTAATGATGACAAGACAAATTATAATAACTAGCTATTAATACTTATATTAATAATAATAATAATAATAATAATAATAATAATAATAATAATAATAATAATAATAATCATAATAATAATAATAATAATAATAATAATAATAATAATAATAATAATAATTATAACAATAATAATAATAATAATAATAATAATAATAATAATAATAATTGTAATAATAATAATAATAATAATAATAATAATAATAATAATAATAATAATAATAATAATAATAATAATACAATAATAATCAAATAATAATAATAATAATAATAATAATAATAATAATAATAAAAATACTAATAATATAATAATAATAATATAATAATAATAATAATAATAATAATAATAATAATAAGAAAAATAGTATTGCTACTGGTGTACTTGTCAATGATAATAATAATAATAATAATAAAATAATATTAATAATAATAATAATAATAATAATAATAATAATAATAATAATAATAATAATAATAATAATAATAATAATAATAATAATAATAATAATAATAATAATAATAATAATAATAATAATAATAATAATAATATTAATAATAATAATAATAATAATAATAATAATAATAATAATAATAATAATAATAAAACTATCAGTAATAATTAAATATTAACAATAATTTAATTTGATTTCTATTTACACGGAATGTTTTCAACTTTTTAAAATAATAATAATAATAATAATAATAATAATAATAATAATAATAATAATAATAATAATAATAATAATAATAATAATAATAATAATAATAATAATAATAATAATAATAATAATTATAATAATAATAATACTAATAATACCAATAATAATAATAATAATAATAATAATAATAATAATAATAATAATAATAATAATAATAATAATAATAATAATAATAATAATAATAATAATAATAATAATAATAATAATAATAATAATAATAATAATAATAATAACTAATAATAATAATAATAATAATAATAATAATAATAATAATAATAATAATAATAATAATAATAATAATAATAATAATAATAATAATAATAATGATAATAATAATAATAAAAATTTGGGAAAGGGGAAGAAAATCTTGAGAGCATGCTTATTAATAATAATGAGAGATGCGTTGATGAAAATCTTTCCAGCCTCAGCCTCAATGTAGTGTATTTAAAGTTAGTGCAGGTTTAAGCGTTAGTGGCTTCCGTGGTTCAAGCGCTTAGGAGTTCGAGTTTTTCGCTCAACGATGATGGTTCAAGCCGGGCGGGTGGGAAGTTTCCTTTTGGACTTTGGCTCGCGTGAGTGCGAGGGAGTGGAGGGAGTTGATTGATACATGATCGACAGGGCTGTCATAGGATTAGCTGACTTGTAGTAGTAGTAGTAGTAGTAGTAGTAACCGAAGGGTAATGGTGGTTACCAACCTGAGAGCATAGGCAAGTGGGAAGGGGGATCGTAGAAATCCCCCATGGAGTTCATGACCCCCTGTGAAAGTGGAGACAAAGCATAAAATCTACGGGAGAGGCCTGAGCAGAGTAGCAAGCCTGGAATGGTGCGGTGCTGAGCAGTGGTGTGGAGCCAATCTTCGATAGACGCAGCTGAGGAATTCAAAAACGCCCACGAAAGAAGCTAAGGGCGGTTAAAACACCCACGTAGAGAGGCAGAGCAGGGTAAAATCGCCTCAGGAACGAAGGTGAAATAAAAAAAATACCCTCTGGACACAGCTAGAGCTGGTAAAATCGACTCAGGAAAGAACGTGAAGCATTGAAATACCCTATGGACATTGCTGGAGATTGTAAAAACGACTTGAAAGAGTATGAAGCATGGAAATACCCACGGAAAGGATCAGAGTAGGGTATAAAACCCTCTGGAAGAAGCTCGGAGGGGTAAAAACACCCCATGAATGTACGTGAGGGCGGGTAATGCTCACGCACAAGAAGTGTTTGTGAGACACACATGGTCTATGGCCATGCTCGTGCATACGTGCCTTCGGCACGTACGTACACATAGAAATACCACCCATGAAAGAGCGTGACTTCACCTCAGGCCAAAAATACCCCCCATGAAAGACCGTGAGATATAAAAATACCACTCCCACGGACAGAAGGGAAGGAAGGTGTTTTCCCCGTAGGGCTATATTACTACTATTGGTACTTAGTACTACTAGTATATGCCACACTAAATCACGCTATTGGTACAACAAATCTTATCATTACCTGAACTAGGAGATTCTAAACCGAAGCCTAACCTACAGTATATGATGGATCGTCGATGTCGTACATCTTTTTTTATATATGTTCAAAAAGTTCACACCTCACGGGCATAGCCCTATTAAAAGAGGGGAACTTCTCTAGGTAATTTCTACCTAGGATCCGAACTATGATTCAGACCCACGACCTTGCCATGCGACTCCGTCGCTCTACCGTTGAACTAACGTAGAAGGACCGGTTCTATCTCGACCAACTCAAGAAGGTAAATTCATGATGGCGGTATGCCGAAATTCGAAAAAAATTATAATGCAAGATACACTGAGAAGAAAAAAGATAAAATAAAGAGAGTATATTCTAATTTAACCTAACTCACGAACTAACCTAACTAACCTAACCTAACCTAACCCAACCTAACAACCTAACCTAACCTAGCCTAACCTAACCTAGCCTAACCTAACCTAACCTTACCTAACCGTAAAGAAGAATTCTTTTAAATAATTGTTAGAATATTTAAATATTCGGAAAATTTCTTCAAAGCTTGTAGGATTTTCGATTGATTTGAAAAACACTCTAGGCTTTGAATATTTGAGGGATCTATCAACCCTTTACCGAAATTTTGATGGAAACACAGTTGGGTTACTTTGCCCATGTATATATATATATATATAGTAACATATATATAACATATATATATATATATATATGTATAGCATATAACATAATAATATATATATATATATATATATTTATATATATAAAAATATATATATATATATATATATATATATATATATATATATATATATATAATATATATATATATATATATATATATATATATATATATATATATATATATATATACTAGGATATATATATATATATATGTATATATATATATATATATTAATATATATATATATATATATATATATATAATATATATATATAACATATATATATATATATATATATATATATATATATATATATATATTATATATATATATATATATAAATATAAATATATATATATATATATATATATATATATATATATATATATATATATAATAATAATATATATATATATATATATATATATATATATATATATATATATATATATATATATATATATATATATATATATATATATATATATATATATATATATATATATATATATATATATATATATATATATATATATATATATTTATTTTTTTATATTTTTTTTTTAATTTTATAAATTTTCGTACTGTTATTATATTCATTTTTTAATTTTATTTTTTTTCCAATCGTAATTAAACATTATTAAATTTGGCTCCTGGTCTTTATTTAGCATGGGAGCTTAATTTCCTCGCTGTTTCTATAGTCTTAAGACTTATAATACGTCGGCGAAGTTTCGTTCCAGTATGGTATAAAAAGACCTATGGGATTTTCCAAACTTTTCGAGGCTGTAACTTTTTTTTCTAAAGACATCACCCATTTTTTTTTTTTTTATATTCATCATTATAAATTTTTTTAGATTCTGTGATGTGTTTTTTACAAAATTTTGACATAATAGTTCGCATTTGTCTTTGCCATTTTTAATTATTTATGTAGAGTTATTTGGCAATAAAGTGTGGTTATATTTTTAAAACTCAATAGCTTATGGTAGTTGAATAAACATAGTTTGGAAAGCTATGTAATGAATAAATTATCGTTCTGAAGCTCTCTTGTAATTGAATTTAAATAGCTTAAAGTCATTTAGTTTAAAATAGATTTTTATGCACTAATCAATGACCTTATTTCTTTCTTTGGAAGATAAGTCAGGAGACCAAATTTTATTTCTAAAATTTAAGTCATTGTAATTATCTGTATCTGAAGAAATTTTCACAAATTGAGTGTGCAACCTGAACTGATGATCTGTTTTGACTAATATCTCATTTTATTAAAATCTGTATTTGCAAATAAAATTTTTATGTGTTTCCATATTTTCCAAACACCTGTAATTTGCAATCGTCTGTCCTATTTGAATATACTTCTTAAGTAGCGTAGTGTTATCTTAAATCGTATTGGTAATAGAGTATAATTATCATCCAAACCAAGCTGAAACATTTTAAATAATAAAGAGTATGCTTATCGTCATTGTTTATTTCTTTTGTTATTTATTTTATTGTTTCTGTAATATTGGATGAAATAATGAACTTTCAATTTTACACATAACTTTATACTTACGGCACAGTCTTCCATAAAAGTTAAAATATCTCACATTCCTTCAACATTTATGATTCCGGCAAATCCTCCATACAATTTTCATCTTTTATGGTATGCCACATAATTTCACGAAACTATTTGCTCTTTGTTTTTTAAGATTTGTCTAAAAAAGTATTCTCTCTTATCATCAAGGAATGGTTTCAATAGATTAAATTAAAAAATTCATAACTCCCTTTTATTTAAAGAGCATATGATGGCCTTATACAGTACAGTGGCCCAGTACCTTTAGAAGGTTAAGGCATGAAACCATGCGCGCGTACAGGCTTACCACCACCACACAACAATACGATTTATGACTGAAGTCATGAACGTACAGCTGGAATATTACATATACATACACATTTACATATACATAGATACATATATATACACATAGGTACACCCCCCAAACACCCCCACCCCCACACGTGCGCCAGAGGTGCCTAATCGAACGTTCGTTCATGTCGAAGTCGCATGAACGTACGTGGATTGATGTTTCATATACAATAACATATACATATACTATCTTGAAAGGTGGTATATATATATATATATATATATATATATATATATATATATATATATATATATATATATATGTATATATATATATATATAACTCTTTCTTCATGCTATATATATTCTTGCAGTATTTTTCAATCATTCATGTTTCAAAAAAACGCTAAAAATAACTCATAAGTGTATTAACATTGCTGATAACGTTTGCTCTGTGTGTAGTGATGTGTTATTTTCATTACGAAAAAAACAGGATCACACCACATGTTAAAGCTGCTTATTTAAATTATCTATGTATGGGATCAGGGCAAGGATTGGGTACCTCAAATTATAGTGGGCTAAATAAAAAATGATACTCAATCTGTTTTGCCGTCCCAATGATCTGGCGGGGCTAAAAATCATACAGATGATTGCCGAAACACATTCACCGAATCCACTGCTGCGGCATGAAATGTCGAGAAAAAAGTGGATGGTGAAATACCCAACCAATTCATCTGCTATCTGGGCATTTGCACATGGAGATGATCTGCCCGTTACATCAGCTTTCAGAAGTGTCAATTGCAAGTTGATGCTAATGAGGAAAGTACAATGTAGGAAACATGTGAACCTTCAATATCGTTGGATCCTGATATTTCACAAGCTTACCCAAGTGAGCCTCGCAAGCTTACTGAGGTTGAATTAAGTAACCTAGATGGAGATCTGGATATCCCAAAGGATAAATTAGTATACTTCTGGGATCAAGGCTGCAACGGCGAAATATTCGCCAACCTCATGTAGGAAAAAGTAGGGAAAATGATTTGATATCATGCTTCAAAAAAGTGAATAACCTCGTATTTTTTTGGAACGTGAATGGTTTGATGGGAGCTCTTTAAACTTAGTGTACTATCCAAAACACCAGGGACTCTTTATATGCTCCTCAAAATTTAGTTTAAAAGCCGTTTTGCTGCGCAATTTTATTTCACTTTGCTTTATTCCTGTAGGCCATACGTCCATATGAAAAAACATATGAAAACATGAAAATATTTCGGGAATAAATCATGTATAGTGAACACCAATGACATATATCTGTGCAGATCTAAAAGTCATATTATTATTTATTTCAATTATTAGTTCAATTATATATATTTGAGATTATTCGTTTTCTACTTATCCAATCAGTATCAAATTTTCAGGGCATATACAGTTGTAGAAGATACAACTTTTTTTTATTTATATAATTGTTTTGTATACAACAAAAAAAAGTTAGGTTTCAAAAAATTTGCTTTAAAAATTTGTTCCATACCCAGAGGCAACTGTTGCATATACCAACAAATGATCTGAATAAAAAATGTGTATCTCTCCCGACTACAAAAGCTCTGAAAATTTCATATTGAATGAATGGCCAGCAGAAAACTTATCACAATTTTTCCGATTCAAAAACAAAAAAAAATGTTGGGTACGGAATTCGACCATTGCTGAGATCTGGTTTAAAAATCAGTCAAATTCCTGTGTAAATCTTTAAGTGAAACAGAAACTGCATCTTTATATAATTTAAGTTTCAAAACACTTTAAAAAAATTGTAGGACGTAAATTCATTTTTATCAAAAGGAAAGAAAAAGCTGCAGTTTGCTTTTTATTGTCAAAATTGATTGAAATTAAGGAAATTATGGTAATTTCTAGCCTTGGGCTAAAACTGGATAGTGATATAGCAAAAATCGAGCAAGATCGAACCCCTCCCCTTATTTTAAAATTTTATTATTATTCAACGGAGGTATATGAAAAGTAAATTTGAAATTGAAATTTGAAATGCAATTATTTTGTTTTTATCTTCATTACAAAAAAAAATAATAAAACATGCAACAATAATGTTATTTTCATATATGTTCAAAGTTCAATATAATTAAAATTTAAGGAACGATAAATGTAATAATGATGTTGGAAGATAAAAAGGTTTATAACAATTTAAATATTTAATTATTTGCTAATATCACGAGATTCATTATATTAAAAAAATTTAAACAGGATGTATTCTGAAAAACAATATCAATAACGATTAATAAGCAGTAAAATCTTTTTATTTTGTTACTACTAATAGCGATATGACCTGTATACTTTCACTATATATGTTAAAATATCTCTAAAAGAGTAACGAAATATTTTCTTCACTTTAACATAGTCAAAATTCAATTTAATATTTACTGGGACTCCTAAATTCATAAATTGTGAATTTTAATTCTGTGTTGAATTTGTAGTGTAACAATTTACACTACAGGATTAATTTTTCCATTTTTAGAATTAAGAATTAGAAAATATCATCCAGTAATTTAAGAAAGCTTTATAGCATTAGATGCTGTAGTTGCGAGTACACTTCCCTACCCTCGTTGGAAGGCATATTTATATGCTGGCCAGAAGATGTCAATATGAGCTCGTAAAGATCTAAAGAGCAGTTTACTATCTCCTTGAAAGCGATGGAAAACGTTCTTAATCAATTGGATCTTTCTGAAATAAATAAAAATAACTAATTTCATTAAATCGCCTTGAAACAATTTGGTCTGTATGCCTGAAAGGACAGTATACTTAAATAGGGTTTTATTTTGCACATGGATTTTATGTTATAAACAATTTTTTCCTATAAGATATCAATTTAATTCTCAAACTTTAAAAGGAAGGCTACGTATCAAAGAATTTGAATTATAAATTACAAGAGCAAAAATTAATGTCGATTCCTTATGGCGAAACCTTTATAACAGTATTGACTTTGTAATTAAATGACCCAATTTATATAGATATTTATCAGATTAATACAAAGACTCAATTTCCTGTGATAATATGAAGTTTGCTTTTTAAAAATATAAAAATAATAACTAATATACAGGTTTAATATACTGTTACATCAAACCAAACTAAAGTTTTAGGCATGACCTAGTTTTTAGAGATATTTCGCGACCTTAGTCATTTTTGCACCACAGCTACCATCCCTGATGGAAAGCAACGCTGTTTCTTCTAACTAAATATTGCCTTCATAGCAATGCTCCTCTCTTACACATTTATATGATCAGGTAAAATGACCCATGTAGGC